>JAKZJZ010000922.1:0-34685 GCA_022702705.1 Papilionanthe hookeriana x Papilionanthe teres | reverse complement strand
CCTATAGTTAATTACATCTTAAGTGACGGGAATCACCTAAGAAAACTCTCGATAATAATCAATAATTCGCTCTCAAGAATTTCAAAGTTTAAGTTCTCAAAGGATTGAAGTTTGGAATTTCAATAGGGAATGGATCAAATTTGGAACATTTTGTTTTGGGAATCCAAAGGGAGGAATGTAGGAGAAATCACAGATTCGAAGCGAACTTCGGTAATTTCCCGACTATCCTATTGTTTGGCTTGGATTTAGGAAAGTCCTAATGTTTATTTAAATGTTTTGATCTTGCCAATTTTAATTAATTAGGGCTTATATTTGTATGATAAAATCAAACAAATAGCCTCGAAGATGTGAGGGTTTATTGTCGTACCGGACGACCACCTTGGAATCCTAAGACCGGTTAGGGCTTAATTTGCAATGCAAGTGCCTAACGAAGAGTTGAGGATTTATGTTGCACTAGTGCAAACTACCTCGAAGTCCTATGGCTTTGTTATTTAATTCTAGGAAAGTTTTGCTAAAGTAGACTCGGGTTTCGTTGATGACGATGGTCGTCGTCGCCCACCATGCTCCGAGCTCCTTGTTGTTGCAGAGGTTCAATTTTAGAAGTCATAAATCAGGGGATGAGAAAAGTGTTTTGGTTTAGAGAAAATCTTAATTTCCAAGTGTTTTCAATATTTTAATTAAAACAAATCTTAAAGTTGATTATAACGACATCGGTTAAGATCCCACGGTTCCATCCTTCCGGCATCATTATTTTTATCGGATTCACTTAGTCCAGATGAATTTGCTAAACTCAACTGAATGAGTTCCACACTTTCATTTAGACCGTGGGAAATCCCGTTAGCAACACGTAGGTTACATCATCCGAGGTATTCCCGATCATCCAACAAGACGTTTTAATTTAGTTGCAATTGTAGTTTTGTGTTCTGTTTGTGATTAAATTTTGAGTTGTTTTGTATTTTGAAATGTTGTGGCGGTGAATTTTATCTTGCAATGACTTTTAACTTAGTTTTGGTTTCAGTTTTAGGGGCTATCCTAAAGGTATGGGTTTTCATGCAACAGTTGTCTTATCATGCAAGAAAAGTAAAGTGCATTTGCAGTTAAGTAAATTGCAGGAAAGTAAATTGCAAGAAAGTAAATTGCAATAAAATAAAAGCGTACCTGGAGGGTCTTCCCGTCATCCCAAGCTACACTTAAAACACAATTAGAATATTTAAGCAAGTTCCTAGGTAAAGCTAAGGGAAGGGTTATGGTTTTCTACCAAATTCCTAATCCTATAGCTAGTCATTTGACGTCTAGGTCTTTTGTATTTTTGTTTGAAGACGATTTTCTTCATCAAAGAATAATTAAATTCAATTGTTCTTATAAACATCCTATCGTATCGAGGAAGTGCTTAAGACAAATCTTAAACATCTTTTCAATATTGCTAGAATTGTTCTAAGTCCGAATGGGTTTAATTATACAAATGAATTAATCGTCCGAGAATTCAAGTTTTGTTATTATCTTGTTCGATGAATTAGGACATTTGAATATCACTATAAGTGAAGTAACATTTCATTTAATGTTCCATTTAGGAGCTATGATAACTAAAACTTTCGAGGGTAAATTGGTATTCAAATGATTTGGTTTAAGTTAAAGAGTTTAAATTTGGAATAGTGTTCAAGTTATTTTAGATTTATTTTGAATTCTTTATGTCTTAGGTGGTGTTATATTTAATTTAATTTAATTTAATTTAATTTAATTTAATTTAATTTAATTGAGTTTGATTTGATGTTAAATTAATTTAATTTGAATTGATTTAATTTTAATTTAATTTGATTTAATTTAATTTAATTTAATTTTAATTTAATCTAATTTAATTTAATTTAATTTAATTTAATTTAATTTGATTTAATTTAATTTAATTTAATTTTAATTTAATTAATTTAATTTAATTTAATTCAATTATTTAATTTAATTTAATTTATTTAATTTATTTAATTTAATTTAATTTAATTTAATTTAATTAATTTAATTTAATTTAATTTTAATTTAATTTTATTTTTAATTTTAATTGAAATTTTTAAAAGAGTTTAATAATTAAGTCTTTTAATATTTTAAATTTGACTTATCATTTTAATTAAGAATTGAATATTAATGAGATAATTAATTTAGGGATTTTTAAATTAAAGAATAAATCTCTTCCTAATAATTTCCCTATTTTAATAATTCCAATTTTATTATTCTTCCAAATTTAATCAATTATTTAATTAAAGTTTAATCATTTTAAAATTGTTTAATGGGTTTCTACCCTTTAATTATTTGAATTTCAATCATCCAAATCAGATTAGGATCAAATATTTTACTTGTTAATTTTTTTATTAAACTCAAAGTTTTAATTAAGGATTAAAATTTAATTACCATTTTACCCTTTAAACTTAATAATTTCATAACTCACTAAATTGAACTCAAATGAACATGAAATTTTTATGTGACTTCACTCATGTGTCAATAAAGATATGAGAGGAGAAAATGTGATTTTTCTGTATTTAATTTATTTATATAATTATTTTTGGTAGAAAATAGAGATTTTCAAGGAAAATTTAATAACATGACCAAGGGAAAGTTTCTGTCCTTAAGAAAATTAGGGGACATTCCTAATAACCAGAGGACCACTTGGACCAATTTTGGTGATTTTTTGAATTATATTATTTTTATTATAATTATTTTAAATTTTGGAGTGTTAATTAATTTAAAAAATAAAATAAATGTTGAAAAATGGATTTTATAATTTTTAAAAATCTCTCTGATATCAAGGAAACCAGAGAAGAAAATTTTGCAATTTTTTGATTTTTCTATAATTTATTATAATTATTTTAGTGAAAATGCTAGAAAATACATTTTTTTTAATTTTAAAATTACCTTAAAGCTTTAAAATTTAATATCTCACCAAATAGACCTAAGAAAAATGTGGGATTTATTCCTATGTGATTAAAATTCAAAATGTGACATTTTGGTGAATTTTATTATTTTTGTATTTTTATTATTTTTTAATTATTAAAAATATTAAAATATGATTTAAAATCAACTTTTTTAGAAAATTGAAATTTTAATTTTCTTAGATTCCCCTGATATCAGAGAGGCTTCAAAACCAATTTGGTGAATTTTTGAATTATATTTTGAAAGTTATGAATTTTTTAAGTTTAAAATGACTAAGTGGCTTAATCAACCCAATTAGTGGGGCTAACCAAGTCCAATTGACCTCAAACTTTTATGGTGGATTCCTCTGATCCTAAAGGTCAGTGGAGAATTGATTTCAAGTCAATTTGATGCCTGGTTAACTCTAATTAAATAAAGACCTATTTTGGGTGTTTAAGCCGATTAGTGGTTGTTTTAAATGAACTAAGTCAAAACCTATTTTTCCTAGGGTTCTCCGGTCATAAGGAACATCACCAAATTTTCCTAGAATTTATTTCACAACATGCTATTTATTGGAATTAAAATACTCAAAACAATGAACCTGAACTTGAAAAATCAATAACTTTTCATAGGGATGGCTCTCGACTTTGGAAAATTCGTGGAATGTTCCCAAATTCGGAGGCTTCAAAAGTCCTATGGTCTCATGCCATGGTGAATTGTATACATGCATGGAGAATTAAAATAATGCGAGAGAGTAAATAAATTATAAAAAATAAAATACTTGATGAAATTAAATGATTTCTTTTCCACATTATTCTCCTCTCGTTCACCGAGCAAGATGGTATTTTTATTTTATTTTTCTCGATTTTTCTACACGGAGATATGAATTTTTGAAGTTTAGGGAATTAAATAAATAGAAAAATACCCTAATTTTCTATTTATCCACGCGGCGCCGCGTCAACCTCGGCAGCTCCGAACGCACACGCGTCGCGCTCCCATTCGACGCCGCCACTCGAGTCGGCGGCCGGGCCCCGCGGTTCTCGTTCCGTCTCCTCGGTCCGACGCCATCCGAGCCGTTCGTCCGCGCGTGTATTGAATGGACGGCATCCGTTCATCGTCCTCGAGCGTCCTCACCCAAGAGCCGTCCACACTAAATCCACTAAGATCTCACTCGATACTCGATGGATTTTTATGTTCTTATGCTCTATGGATTCGTCTTGAAGAGATGAACACATCTATACGGTTAACATGCATTGAAACTAAGGCATTTGAAATGGAGAAACTCCAGAAGCTCGGGATGAAGAATTAGCTCATACCTTTGCTCAGAGAAGTGTGGCTTCAATCTGAGAGTTGTTGCACCTTCGATTGGATCCCGACAAGCTCCGGATGAAGTCTCCCGGTCCGGTGAATTGTCCAGATGTGATTTCGACCAAGCCCGATCACAAAGCTTGGAGGCTGGAGCAACCGGGTGGCCCGGAGATGGAGCTTTTGCTTCGGTGGACACCTTCCTCGGTCTGGTGAAGGTGTAGAACCAATCAATTTGAGAATTGGCTCACTGTGGAGAAGTGTCCTGGTTTTGGTTGGAATTTCAACTCTGAAATTGAGCTCACAGAGGAGAAATGGCAGGGGGATCTCACTGGGGATCAAGTGCTCTGTGTATGGGGAGGAGTCTGGAACAATTTTGGCAGAGTTTTGGCAAGGTTTGTGCTTAGCTCCCTTCATGGCCGAGAGGGGTGGAGTTTAAATAGGAGAGGGTGGAGGGCCTCCCAGGGGGAGTTGAGGCATGGGATCAGCTGCTCTGGTGAGGAGAAGAACGACCATGGTGACCACTAGGCATGGGGCGACTCGGCAAGTGAGAATTTCAATGTTGGCTCACATGTGAGCTCTCGGCCATGGTGTTTTCCGGCGGCTCGGTGGCCGGCCGACCGAGCATTGGTCACCATCTTGGTCAAGGAGGTCGGGGCTGGGGCTTAGTGCAATCAATTAAGCGTTGGCCATGTGTAAAGGGTTTGATTTAGATGGAATGGGGGCATGGCTAAATTTGAACCTAAATGGGTCAACCCACCCATTCGGGCTAGGTGCACCACCCAAGGCCTGGTTTTGGCCGAGGGAAAAGTGATTTGGCTCGAGCATAATCGGTAGGGTCAAGTCACCATCCAAGCACGATTAGGCATAAGCATGGTTAAGGGGAATCATGGGAGTGGTTAATCACCTTTAGGAATTAAGGAAAGAGTCTCCTCCTTTTGCCCAAAATGGCATGGTGACATGTAAAGAGGCTCTCATGGCTTGCATATGGCTTGGGCATGGCTCCATGGCTCCATTTGGCTTGGGAAAAGGTTGGGTCAATTTCATAAAAATGGGTTTTAAGAATTTTAGATATTTTGGGGTGATTTGGCATGTGGCTTGATTTGGAATTATTTGATTGATGATTTTGGAACTTAGGGACAATTTTGATTAAATGGATGATGAAAGGAAGTGTCATGTGGGCTTTGGATGAATTTGGGCTTTTGAATTTGAAGGGAGTGGGCTTTTAGGAAAGTTTAAGGGAAATGGGCTTTTGATTTTAGGATGGGCATTTGGATAAAAAATTTTGTGAAGAACTTTGTCAAATAAATGTCATAATTGGTTTAGGGATGTTCTATGAAGGGCTTGGAATCAATTTGATGTGATTTGGAGTTGAATTGGTTTGAATTTGGATTTATTTGGTAAGTGGGCCTATGTAGGTCCAAGTGGGCCAAGTTGGGCTAATGTTGGGCTAGAGGTTGAAATTGATATAAAATCAATGTTGAGAAATGTTTATGGGAGTGTTTCAAAGAGGTTTTGACTTTGGTTGGGCTTTGATTTTGGGGTTTGGGCTCATTTGGGTTAGGTTTGGGTTTAGGTCAAAAATGGGCCTTTTAACCTTGGGTTGAGTTTGAGTGGGGTTTGGGTCTAAATTTTGGGCAAATCATGTTAGTGTTTTGTTTGTGGGGATTCTAAGGAAGATTTAGAAAAGATTTGGGGTTAATTGGAGTTGAATTGAGTGAGTTTGGGTTAGGTTTGGGTCATGGGTCCAAATTGGGCTTTAAGGTCAAAAGTGAAATTGGATCCAAATTTCAATCAAATTAGACTTGGATTTGGTCTAGATTGGTGTTGTGAATGTTTAATTGAAGTTTAGAACTGAATTGGACCAGAATTTGGGTCAATTGGGTGGGTTTGGTTTGACATTGGGTTCACTTAGGGTTAAAATGGGTCAAGTGGGGGTTTTGACAAAAGTAGGGTAAATTGACAAAATTGGCCCATGGTGTAGTTGGAAAAAATGAAATTGGAAATATTTGGGATTTTCTGGAATTTTCTAGGAATTTTCTGAATTTTTGGATTTTTTGGCCAAGAGGGGTATTTTGGGTATTTGGAGGGTATTGGGAGGTATTTTTGGAATTTTTGGTATTTTTGGGTATGGATGATCAGTTTAAGTGATGTGGAAATGTTTGGGAATGATTTTGAAGAATTTTGGGTAATTTGGAAATTTTTGAGAAATTTGAGTAATTTTAAGGGTTTTGGGTAGGTTTAGTAGGTGTAGGGTCCCGGGGGTCAAAAATTAAAAATTTGGGAAATTGAAGATTGGGTGAATTTGGGTGGAAAGAAGTCATTTTGGTTGAGCCATGAAGCCATATCAAGCCCACATGAGAGTTGACCTCATTTTTGATGAGGTCTTCCCTTCTTCTTTTTAGTGCTTAGGATCTAGCCTTAGGCTTTTCCTTTGACTATCTTAGAGGACTAGAATTGGGACCCGCCTTTTAGAAATTCAAACCACTTCTAAACTCCCTGCAAACTCCACAAACTTGACTATAGACCCCTAATCACCTAGAGGGTTGAAATCAAATATGGAAGTTTAAAGGATGAGTTCCTATAGGATTCTGTGGCCTTAGGACTGCCCTGGGTGGCCTGGTCTGGTGAAGGGGTTGACATACATTACACTTACACACTACATTTCCACACACTTCCTAAAACCACACCCATACCCAACTTGACCTCCTGACTCATGTAGGTGATTCACATGGATGGTCCTTAACCCCTAAGCCCTTGCTAAGAGGGTTAGGAACAACATAGTGAATGCCTCAAATGAGTCCTTTCATGGCTCATATGGGCTTGAAATGGCTTCATGGCTCAACCAAAATGATTTCTTTCCACCCAAATTCACCCAATCTTCAATTTCCCAAATTTTCAATTTTTGACCCCGGGACCCTACACCTACTAAACCTACCCAAAACCCTTGAATTACCCAAATTTTTGCAAAATTTCCAAATTACCTAAAATTTTCCAAAATCAATCCCAAACACCTCCACATCACTCAAATTGATCATCCATACCCAAAGATACCAAAAATTCCAAGAAAACCTCCCAATACCCTCCAAATAACCCAAAATACCCTTCTTGGCCTAAAAATCCAAAAATTCAGAAAATTCCCAGAAAATTCCAGAAAATCCCAAATATTCCCAATTTCATTTTGTCCAACTACACCATGGGCCAATTTTGTCAATTTACCCTACTTTTGTCAAAACCCCCAAATTGACCCATTTTAACCCAAAGTGGACCCGATGTCAAACCAAACCTACCCAATTGACCCCAATTTTGGTCCAATTCAATTCTAAACTTCAATTCAACATTCCCAATACCAATTTAGACCAAATCCAAGTCCAATTTGATTGACATTTGGATCCAATTTCACTTTGGGCCTTAAAGCCCAAATTTGGACCCATGACCCAAACTTAGCCCAAACTAACCCAATTCAACTCCAATTAACCCCAAATCTTTTCTAAACCTTCCTTAACATCCTCATAAACAAAACACTAACATGATTTGCCCAAGATTTTGACCCAAACCCCACTCAAATTCAACCCAAAATCAAAAAGCCCGATTTTGACCTAAACCCAAATCTAACCCAAATAGGCCCAAACCCCAAAATTAAAACCCAACCAAAGCCAAAACCTTTTTGAAACACTCCCATAAACATTTCTTAATATTTATTTTACATCAATTTCAACCCTAGCCCAACATTGGCCCAAGTTAGCCCAATTTGACCTACATTGGCCCATTCACCAAAAGAATTCAAATCCGACCCAATTCAAGTCCAAACTACCCCAAATTTGCTTCAAGTCACTCATGACACATCCATGAGCTAAACCCAATAATTATTTGGCCCAACCTCTTTACAAAATTTCATCCCAAAATCCATTTTAAAATTCAAGAGCCCACTTTCCTAATCCATCTTAAAAGCCCATCTAAAACCCTTTCAAAAAAGCCCAAAATTCTTCCAAGGCCCATATGACATTTCCCCTCATCATACTTTCAATTAAAATCATCCCTAAGTCCTAAATTCATCATCAAATAATTCCAAATCAAGCCTCGTACCAAATCACCCCTAAATACCAAAATTTTCCTTAAATCCATTTCCATGAAATTGACTTTACTTTTCCCAAGCCAAATGGAGCCATGGAGCCATGCATAAGCCATATGCAAGCCATGAGAGCCTCTTTACATGTCACCATGCCATTTTGGGCAAAAGGAGGAGGCTCTTTCCTTAACTCCTAAAGGTGGTTAACCACTTACATGATTCCACTAAACCATGCTTAAGCCTAATTGTACTTGGATTGTGACTTGACCCCACTAATCAAGCTGATCCAAATCACTTTCTCCTCGGCCTAAACCGGGCCTTGGGTGGTGCACCTAGCCCAAATGGGTGGGTTGACCCATTTAGGTCCAAATCTAGCCATGCCCCATTCCACTTTGGATCAAAGCCTTTACACATGTCCATGGCGATTGATTGCACAAACCTCCAGCCACGACCCACCCGACCTTGAGGGTGACCCATGCACGGCCGGCCGGCCACTGGGCCGCCGGAAAACACCATGGCCGAAAGCTCGCATGTGAGCCAACATTGAAATTCTCACTTGCCGAGCTGCCCCATCCCTAGTGGTCACCATGGCCGATCTTCTCCTCACGCGAGCAGGCTCGATCCCAAGCCCTAACTCTCCACAGGAGGCCCCCCGACCGACTCATTTAAACTCCACCCCTCTCGGCCATGAGGGGAGCCAAGCACAAACCTTGCCGAAACTACGCCAAAATTGTTCCAAACCCTTCACCATCCTTAGAGCGAGTTGATCCCGGTGTCGATTTGCCCCGATCCCCACCAACGAGCCCGATTTCTCAACTGAAATTCCACCCAAAACCGGGACACTTTGCCACAGTGAGCCAATCCTCAAATCGGCTGGTCCTACACCTTCACCGGACCAAGAGGAGAAGTTTCCCACCGAAAGCCCCATCTCCGAGGCCACCCGGTTGCTCCGGCCTCCGAAGCTTTGTGATCGAGCTGTGGTCACTTTCATAGCTAGGCGATTCACCGGACCGGGAGACTTCATCCGGAGCTTGCCGGGACCCAATCGAAGGTGCAACAACTCTCGGATTGAAGCCACACTTCTCCGAGCTAAGGTATGAGTTAACTATTCATCCCGAGCTTACGGAGATTCTCCATTTCAAATGCCTTAGTTTCAATGCATGTTAGCAGTATAGATGTGTTCGTCTCTTGAAGACGAATCCATAGAGCATAAGAACATGAAAATCCATTGAGAATCGAGTGAGATCTTAGGGATTTAGTGTGGACGGCTCTCGGGTGAGAACACTTGGGGACGATGAACGGATGCCGTCCATTCGATACACGCGCGCACGGACGGCCGGGATTGCGTCGGACCGGGAGACGGTACGAGAACCGCGGGGCCCGGGCCGCCGACTCGGAGTGGCGGCGTCGAATGGGAGCGCGACGCGTGTGCGTTCGGAGCTGCCGAGGTTGACGCGGCGCCGCGTGGATAAATAGAAAATTAGGGTATTTTTCTATTTATTTAATTCCCTAAACTTCAAAAATTCATATCTCTGTGTAGAAAAATCACAAAAATAAAATAAAAATACCCTCTTGCTCAGTGAACGGAGGAGAATAATGTGGAAAAGAAATCATTCAATTTAATTAAGTATTTTATTTTTTATGATTTATTTACTCTCTGCATACATTTAATTCTCCATGCATGTATACAATTCACCATGGCATGAGACCATAGGGCTTTGAAGCCTGCGAACTTGGGAACATTCCCTGAATTTTCCAAGGTCGGAGGCCATCTCTGTGAAAAGTTATTTATTTTTCAAATGCATGTTGCTGTTTTGAGTATTTTAATTCCAAAAATTAGCATGTTGTGAAATAAATTCTAGAAATATTTGGTGATGTTCCTTATGACCAGAGGACTCTAGGAAAAATAGGACTTGAGTTAATTCACTCAGATTAACCCTAATTGGCTTAAACACCCAAAATAGGTCTTTAATTAATTAGAGTTAACCAGGTATCAAATTGACTTGAAATCAATTCTCCACTGACCTTTAGGATCAGAGGAATCCACAAAAAAAAATTGGAGGTCAATTGGACTTGGTTAGCCCCACTAATTGGGTTGATTAAGCCACTTAGCCATTTTAAACTTTAAAAATTCATAACTTTTAAAATACTTTTTAAAAATTCACCAAGTTGGTTTTGGAGCCTCTCTGATATCAGGGGAACCTAAGAAAATTAAAATTTTAATTTTCTAAAAAAGTTGATTTTTAATAATATTTTAATATTTTTAATAATTAAAAAATAATAAAAATCACAAAAATAATAAAATTCACCAAAATGTCACATTTTGAATTTTAATCACTTAGGAACAAATCCCACATTTTTCCTAAGTCTATTTAGTGAGATATTAAATTTTAAAGCCCTAGGGTAATTTTAAAATTAAAAAAATGTATTTTCTAGCATTTTCACTAAAATAATGATTATAAATCATAGAAAAATCAAAAAATTGCAAAATTTGATTCTCTGGTTTCCTTGATATCAGAGAGATTTTTGAAAAATATAAAACCCATTTTTCAACATTTATCTTATTTTTAAATTAATTAACACTCCAAAACTCAAAATAATTATAATAAAAATAATATAATTCAAAAAATCACCAAAATTGGTCCAAGTGTTTCTCTGGTCATTAGGAATGTCCCCTAATTTTCTTAAGGACAGAAACTTTCCATTGGTCATGTTATCAAATTTTCCTTGAAAATCTCTATTTTCCACCAAAAATAATTATATAAATAAATTAAATACAGAAAAATCACATTTTCTCCTCTCATGTCTTTATTGACATATGAGTAAAGTCACATAAAAATTTCAAGTTCATTTGAGTTCAATTTAGTGAGTTATGAAATTATTAAGCTTAAAGGGTAAAATGGTAATTAAAATCTTTAATCCTTAATTAAAACTTTAGGTTTGATAAAAAATCAACAAGTAAAATATTTGATCCTAATCTGATTTGGATGATTGAAATTTAAATAATTAAAGGGTAGAAACCCATTAAACAATTTCAAAATGATTAAACTTTAATTAAATAATGGATTAAATTTGGAAGAATAATAAAATTGGAATCATTAAAATAAGGGATATTTATTAGGAAGAGATTTACTCTTTAATTTAAAAATCCCTAAATTAATTATATCAACTAATATTCAATGTTTAATTAAAATGATAACTCAAATTTAAAATATTAAAAGACTTAATTTCAATTAAAATTAAAAATAAAGTAAATTAAAGATAAATTAAATTAAGATTAAATTTAAAAATTAAATTAAATTAAATTAAATAATTAAATTAAATTAAATTAATTAAAATTAAATTAAATTAAATAATTAAATTAAATTAAATTAAATAATTAAATTAAATTAAATTAAAAAAATTAAATTAAATTAAATTAAATAATTAAATTAAATTAAATTAAACAATTAAATTAAATTAATTAAAATTAAATTAAATTAAATTAAACAATTAAATTAAATTAAATTAAATAATTAAAATTAAATTAAATTAAATTAAATAATTAAATTAAAGTTAAATCAAATCAAATTAATTAAACATCAAATCAAATTAAATTAAATTAAACTAAATATAAAGCAACTTGAACAACTATTCCAAATTTAAACCCTTTAACTTAAATCAAATCATTTGAATACTAATTTACCCTTGAAAGCTTTGATTATTGTAACTCCTAAATGAAACATTAAATGGAGTGTTACTTTACTCATAGGATATTCAAATGTCCTAGTTCATCTGAGCAGAGTTAACAAGACTTGAAAACCTCGGACGATCGATTCATTTATATAATTAAATTCATTTGGACTTAAAATAATTCTAAAAATATTGAAAAGATGTTTAAGATCCTTCTTAAGCACTTCCTCGATATGATAGGATATTTTTAAGAACAATTGAATTTGATTATTCTTTGATGAAGAAAATCGTCCTTAAACTAAAACCCAAAGAACCTAGACGTCATAGGAGATGACTAGGTATAGGATTAGGAATTTGGTAGAAAACCATAACCTTTCCCCTAGCTTTACCTAGGAACTTGCTTAAATATTCTAATTGTGTTTTAAGTGCAGCTTGGGATGACGGGAAGACCCTCAGAGTACGCTTTTATTTTATTGCGATTTACTTTCTTGCAATTTACTTTATTATAAATGCATTTTACTTTTCTTGCATGATAAAACAACTGTTGCATGAAAACCCACACCTTTAGGATAGTCCCTAAAACTAAAACCAAAACTAAGTTAAAAGTCATTGCGAGATAAAATTCACCGCCACAACATTTCAAAAGATAAAACAACTCAAAATTTAATCACAAACGGAACACAAAACTACAATTGCAACTAAATTAAAACGTCTCGTTGGATGATCGGGAATACCTCGGATGATGTAACCTACGTGTTGCTTAACGGGATTTCCCAGCGGTCTAAATGAAAGTGTGGAACTCATTCGGTTGAGTTTAGCAAATTCATACGGACTAAGTGAATCCGATAAAAATAACGATGCCGGAAGGATGGAGCACGTGGGATCTTAACCGGTGTCGTTATAATCAACTTTAAGATTTGTTTTAATTAAAACACAAAAAACACTTGGAAATTAAGATTTTCTCTAAACCAAAACACTTCTCTCATCCCACGATTTATGATTTCTAAAACTAAACCTCTGCAACAACAAGGAGCTTGGAGCATGGTGGGCGACACGGCCATCTTCTTCGACAAAACAACTCTACATCGGCTAAACATTTCTTAGAATTAAATAACTAAACCATAGGACTTCGAGGTAGTTTGCACTAGTGCGACATAAATCCTCGATCTTTTGTTAGGCATTTGCATTGCAAATTAAGCCCTAACCGGTCTTAGGATTCGAGGTAGTCGTCGATACGACATAAACCCTCACATCTTCGAGAGCTATTTGTTTGATTTTATCATACAAATATAAGCCCTAATTAATTAAAATTGGCGAGATTGAAATACTAAATAAACATTAGGACTTTCCTAAATTCAAGCCAAACGATAGGATAGTCGGGAAATTATCGAAGTTCACTTCGAATCAGTGATTTCTCCTACCTTTCTTCCTTTGGATTCACAAAACAAAAATGTTCCAAAATTTGATCCATTCCCTATTGAAATTCCAAAATTCGATCTTTGAAAACCTTAAACTTTGAAATTCTTGAGAGCGGAATCATTGATTATTATCGAGAGTTTTCTTAGGTGATTCCCGTCACTTAAGATGTAATTAACTATAGGGGCTTGCCCTTATAGAGAATTTTAAAGAACCCGGAGTAATATAAACCTCGTTTAATGTTTTCATATTAAGCGAGGGAAACTTGTCGGCTTATAAAATTGGTTCGCGGACCAAACGGATGTCACTAATCTTCTAGTTTATTTAATCAAGCCCCACCATCAAGCGATGTGTGTCTATCCTTAGGGATAGGTACACGGTTGTGGTGCGGTGCTCGTTTATATAAACTATTTGGGATGTGAGATCGGTTTGATTTCATATCTTAAAATCTTCAAATTTAAAAATTATTTTTAAAATCAAATACTACTTTTCAAATTATTTATTTAAATTAAATTAAAATTCGCCGACAGATTTCTGTTAGGCGACCCCTCTTCAAAATAAAACACGACCTAAAAAAATAATAAAAAAAATAATAAAAAAAAATAAGCCGCACAGGATGTGAGGTCGGTTTAATTTCATATCTCAAAATTTTCAAATTTAAAAATTATTTTCAAAATCAAATACTACTTTTCAAATTATTTATTTTAATTAAATTAAAAATATGCCGACAGGATTTCTGGCGACTCCGCTGGGGAGAATTCCTCTCTCCATTATAATCAAATAATTCTGCTTTCAAAAATCGGTAGTGTATCCATGTCCCTAATGGATCAAACTACCCCTCCTTCCGTTGGAATACTATGTTCATTTCATCTTGAACAAGTATAGCCGACATTCTCTCGGATTTAGGAGCCACTTGTTTAGACACCCCTAAACAGAGAGGTTCCGAGATCCTTTTACCTCATTTCGAGGTGGGGTGGACCCCGATAGGTGTTAGTTTAGGAGTGATCCTTCGAGTCGGGAAGTCTTGCTTAAGACTTTCTTTTCCTTTCTGAATCGGATTCCTTACCTTCTCTACACCTTTGAACGTTCCGTTCTAAATAAACAAACCCTCTAATAAGTGATTCTTTCAAATGATAAATACATGAACAAAGAATGAGTTCGGACTCTTTTCAATTCCTTTCTTTTCGTCCTGAAGAAAAGAAGCATAACTGGGACCGACAACCGAATCTACCTCGCGAAATGGAAGCCCCGAAGCCGATTTTCTCCTTCACCAACGGATTGGACTTCGCTGTCTATAAGGATGAGCTGCCCGACAATGGGGTCATCCGATTTGGACGAGGATTTGAAAACACGAACGTCGAGGTCACCGACGTCTCCCTCTTTGCACCGACAAACAAGGTATACGAAGCCGAGGAGCCACGCGCCGAGTTCGACCTTAGGTCGACCCAAGAGTTTCCTCCCCTGCAAAGGGTCCCGACTAGGAGGAGTACTGCTTGTCCGCGGGAGGACTGTTCTCACTACCCCCACTCGGTCTAGTTGTTTCGCACCTACCCCGACTTCACGCCAAATCAAAGGGAAGAAATCCGGAACTATGGTAAACACCGTTACGCGTGGAGGGTACGGATCTTCTGTAAGACCTTCGTCTTCGAAATCGGGTCCGGTTCGAAGATTCCGTCGGCCGACAAAGACCCAAAGAAGAAATAGAAATAGAAGGATCGCCGGGAAGCCGGAGCTGCCGAGATTGCTTTCTGGAGGAAATTCCGGAGTTGCCGGAATATACACCACTTCGCCCGACTACATACCACTTTTGGGAGGAAGCGGGTTCCATCCCCTCTCCGCCGCAGAGGATGAGGAGAATGTTCGAAAGATTCGTCGCCACATTACCACGACCCGCATACTACAACGATAGCCGCAAGAAAAGAATCGGAACTACGCCGTTTGCTCGATTGCAAACTTTGGTAGAAAAGCTAGCAAAGAAGGAAAAGCGCCCGTGTCGGAAATTCTACGAAGGATAGGGCGGGTGCCGGTCAAATCCCGTCTTGGGCCTCGAGTAGAACCCGCCGTCATGATAGAAAAGCCAAGCAAGAGAATGAAGGCTAGCCCGCTCGTCGTAGTATCGGGGTTACGGATTAGGGAGGATACCACCTTCCGGCATTTGGCCGATAGACCATCCGGTCACAGACCTTCCGTCGCTAGAAGGATGGTGTGGCGTCCCACTACGGGGCGATTGAGGCCGAAACGAGCGGCTCGAGAGAGAAAGTCTCGCCGGGAGGCTTGAATCCGAAGAAAGCGCTACTTGCGATGAAGGGGACTCGTGAAAAAGGACCCGGCAACCATCGCATGACAACCACGAAGATACACGAAAGCTCCGCTAGAAGATGCCATGGAGAAGTTGAGAACCGACATCCGACGGTTGGCGAAAGAAAGAGAAGAAAAGTTCGGAGATGAGATCGACTCATCGGAATTCATGGACAACGAATATGCGAGAAATCAACATGGTTGAGACACGAGCTTCATCATCTTCTCGAGGTGCTCCTGCGGCCGCGAAGAGAGGAGCCAGAACTGATGAAGAGACAGCTTCAGGAAAAGGACGACACGATCGCTCAAATGGCGAAGAGGATGGAAGAGATGGCCATAGCTCTAGCCACTCTCCAAAGTCAAGTACAACCACATAGAGAGACACCCCCAGAGGTCATTCACATCGTAGACGGAGGAAAGGAGATTACATCCGTCAATGGGGATGACCAGCTGAAAAAGGATACAGCACAAAGTATGATCCCTGAAAAGGATATCAAGAACTTGGTAGAACGGCGAGTGCGAGAAGCCCTAGCACAATCGAAGAACGGGACATCTATTCGGACGGGTAGACCTTACCCGGAAGAATTCGACGCTGTCCGATACCCGAAGGGCTTCGTACCACCTCCGTTTAAGACATTCGACGGACACGGGAACCCCCGACGACATGTTGCACACTTTCGTGCCGGTTGTTGCAATGCCGGCGGGAGCGATGCGCTACTCTTCCGACGGTTTGTTAGCGATCTGTCGGGGATCGCCTTCGGCCGGTATGCGGAGTACCCAACGGATGCAGCAAAGACATTCTCGGAGCTAGAGAGCCTCTTCATTAAGCGATTTGCGGAGCTCGGCACCACATCACTATAGGTGATTTAGTGGTAGAGAAACAAAGGCCGAATGAAACTCTAGTGGATTACATACTTCGATGGAGAAATTTAAGTATGAAGTGTGAACCACAACTGCAAGAACAACATGCGATCGGCATCTTGCTTAAAAGCATTCACGGCCCGATAGCACTTCTCCTCAAGGGATTCACTATTAAGACTTTTGAGAAGTTGTTAAGCAAGGCCGGAAGCTTGCAAGAAGAGGCGAAGCAATTAAGTTTTGCCGACAAGACGGACAAGCGAAGCCGGTGAAGACTTTCGAAAAGAAATGCGGGGTCGTTGCGGCGGTTGACAAAGGCAAACAACCGATGCAAATACCACCGGAACGGCCGCGACGAACCACAACAAAATTACCGGCAACCCCGGTCCGGCTATCGGTCGTCTCCGCAGGTATGAACAACCGTCTCGTCCGCAACGTACATTGAGGGAGCTTCGAGCGAGAGAATATCCGTTCAAAAATGAAGCGGTACCAAAGATGTTCCGTAGCTTAATGAAAACTCCGGATTTCCAGCTGCCGAGCCCAAAAGACCGGAGGAAGTCAACAAGAAAGGTGATCCCAACTTTTGCCCCTACCATCGGATGCTTGGGCACAAGATAGAAGACCGCATTACCTTCAAAAGTTGGCTCAACGACAACCTTCGGAAAGGAAATATAACAATCCCGAAGGAGTACATGAAGGAACCCCGGAAAGGAGGTTCCGTCGATGTTATCTCAGCCGATCCCGTCATTCCGATAGATCCCTATGCAACCGACGATGGATGGACTACCGCTCGGACGAGATCTTCGAAGAAGATTTTAGACAACATCCGAACCGCTTCGGTGCGAGCTTCAATTCGTAGTTCGAGACCTGTTAAGCCGGCACTATCACTTGCGATAGAGGAACCACCTCGACAGGAGAAAATCGAAGAGAAGAAGAAAATCGACGAAGAAGAGGGGACCGAGATTCCTAAGGCTAGACTAGGGGCCGCTTATCCTAGGATAGTTGTTTCCGATTCGGGGAGAAATCCCTCGAACCTCCGATTTTGTATGATTATCCGCTCACTTCGGTGGGATCATATAATGATAAGGGTGATGGCGTTGGCTACGTTTTGATCGTTTCTAACGATTACGTAACTAGCGACAATCCGGGCGTCGATTTCGATACCAACAACAATTCTCGAATCATACATGATCTCGACGATCAAAATGACGAAGAAGGCATCCATCGAGGAGGCTACGAGAGTTCAACAAGCAACGGCTCTATCCGCGAGTTTCGAGGAGCTCCAGTTACGATAGAGTTAGAGCCTTCAGATTTGGAAGATAATCCGGAAGAGCCTGTCATTCCGATTCAGGAGGAGACACCGACAAACTCAATACTAGATTCAGAAGAAATTACAGAAGTCAACCTAAGAAGTGGAAAAGTTCTACCTCCGAGAATGGGTCCAAAAGACAAAGGAAAGCAGGTGGTTGTTCAAGAAGAACCAACCCCAGCGGAAGACATACCCGTTCGAGAAGAAGCCGAGACGCATGAGAATAAAGTGGACTACAACGTGCTAGCCCATCTTAGGAAACTACCGACGCAAGCCGAGCATCTACGATGCTCTCATCTTATCAAAGGAGATGAGGGAAGCTCGATCGAGGCCTTACTTGATCCGGAAATTTGCTTAGCTCGAATGGCCGGAGATTCCTTAGATGAGGTTTGCTCGTTAAAGGAACGAGCGAGGTGTCACCTTCACGGACAATGACCTACTACTTGGGACGGCGGATCACAACCGACCGTTGTACATTTCGGTTATAATTGGGAAGTTTACGCTCTCCGGAGTATTGGTGGATCCGGGAGCATCAATCGATATAATGAGTCTTCGAACACTAGCATACTTGGAAATTGATGCTCGTGAGCTCGAGGCCGACAAAATGTTATTAAGAGGATTCAACCGAAAAGGAGAAAGAGCCCTCGGGTCAATAACGCTATCGATGAAGACCGGTGATTTAGCAAAGACAACCGCAAAATTTCATATAATCGATTCGAAACGTCGTTCAACGCTCTCTTGGGCCGACCATGGATACATGAAAACGGGATGGTACCATCATCTGCGCATCGGTGCATCAAATATTACGATGGAGGGGAACGAGTGCATCAAAGGAGACTTACAACCATTCTCCGTACATGAAATTGGAATCCATGAAGATGCGACTTATTATGCACCGCCAAAGAAAACAATCTTCTCAAGAGATACCATAACAAATGAAGCAAAGAAAGTTCGGGACAACGAAGAACCCGAAGTTCTAGTCCAACGATCACTCACCACTCCCTTCCGGCGAGATGGTGAAGGTTTCTCCACAACTCGCATCCGAGGTCGAGGCCGGGGACGAGGCCGTGGTAGAGACACTAGGACGATTGGACGGAAGAAACCAACCATCAATGTTGATTGGGAAGATAGTTACGAAGAGGAAAAAGAAATCGAAGCAAGAAACGGCAACAATAAGTCGAAAGAAGCCGCAATACAAGATCTCCCTCGAAGATGAAAAGAACGAAGAATACAAATCGATGTACGAGAAGATTAACCACTACGTACATACTATGACCCTAACTCCGATCCATTCTAATAAGATCGAGGGTATGGAGGTCGAAGAGGTACGTAGTGACGGTGCAAAGCCGATCAAATTCTACCGTGGTGCTTCTTCCTCCAAAGCCGAAAATAATGTACAATTCGAAGATGTCACTTCATCGGAATTAATGGAATTACCTTTTGAGTGGTACTCTCCCTGTGTTCAAAATTTAATTCAACGTGGTTTCTTACCTCGACGATGGACAAAAGGCCAATCACAACATTTTGAAAAGTTATGGAATAACTCCGCCGTCCTCCCAATTCAAAGTATGGACTCGGATTCGGCACGGTAGGGTCGGTTGACGATGCCGAATTTTGCTTGGTTGTCACTTGCAAGTCCAATGAAAGCTGCATGGAAACTACGGACGAACTCGAAGATTTACAAATTGGAGACGCTCCACCGAATTCGAAGAGGAAATTAAATCCACGATAGATGAGTTAACGGAAGTTAACTTGGGTACTAGCGAAGAGCCTAGACCTACCTTTGTTAGCTCCTTACTCGATAAAGAAGACTCCGAAGAAATAATCAAATTGTTAATGGAATTTAAAGACTCGTTTTGCTTGGAGCTACGATGAAATGCCGAGATTAGCCCCGGAGGTTGCGATCCATAAGCTAGGAGTGGATCCTACCTCGTTCCGTCGGACGAGGTCCCGGAAGAATGCGTCCGGAAATCGAACAACAAGTCATAGCCGAAGTTAAAAAGCTAATAGACGCTAAATTTGTCCGTGAAGAACAATACCCGACTCGGTTAGCCAACGTAGTGCCGGTCGAAAGAAGAATGGTCGGATCGGAATTTGTGTGGACTTCGGAGATTTAAACGAGGCATGTCCAAAAGATGAATTCCCTCTACCGATTCCGGAGCCGATGATCGATATTGCTTCGACACATGAAATATTCTCATTCATGGATGGATCTTCAGGATACAACCGGATAAAAATGGCTCCGAGAAGATGAAAAGCTTACGGCATTCGAACGCCGATCGGAGTATTTTGCTACACGGTGATGCCATTCGGACTCGAAGAACGCGGGAGCAACTTACCAAAGAGCAATGACAAGAATTTTTGATGATCTCATCCACAATCAAGTCGAGTGCTACGTGGACGATGTCGTCATCAAAAGCAAAGTAAAGGAAAACCACTTGTATGATTTGAGAATTGTTTTCGAACGATTAAGACAATTTAACCTTAAGATGAATCCCTTAAAATGCGCCTTCGGCGTCACCTCCGGGAAATTCTTAGGATTCGTTGTCCGACATCGTGGAATTGAAATCGACCGGAGAAGATTAAAGCCATCTTAGAAATGCCGCCTCCCAAAACCTTAAAACAACTACGATCTTTTCGAGGGAAGGCGGCATATCTTCGACGCTTTATCTCGAACTCGTCGAGTAGGTGTCGGCCTTTCTCGGCACTAGTTAAAAAGGACGCCAAATTTATTTGGGAAGAGAAATGCCGGAAGGCCTTCGAAGACATTAAACAATATTTAATGACACCTCCTGTCTTAGCGACCCCGGTCTCGGGTAGACCGGCGATACTTTACACCGCGGCTCTAGACGACTCTCTCGGAGCCTCGTTAGCCAGGGTCGATGATGAGGGTAAAGAAAATGCTCTTTACTACTTAAGCCGTCGTTTACTTCCGACGGAGGTAAGGTATCCCGCAATTGAAAAGCATTGTTTGGCCCCGATCTTCGCCGCTCGAAAGCTCGGGCACTACATGCTTTCTCATAAGGTCGACCTGATTTCGAAGTTTAATCCATTGCAATACTTGATGACTCGTCCAACACTTTCCGGCGGACTTGCCGGATGGTCGATGATATTATTGCAATTCGATATAACTTTCGTGCCTCGCGTGCCGTAAAGGGACAAGTCTTAGCGGACTTCCTCGCGGCACACCCTTTACCGCCGAATCTCCTCTCGATGATGATCCGCGGATGAACAAATAATGAGCCTAGAAGACCCCGATGATCGACGTTGGGAATTGTATTTCGACGGAGCATCTTCGGCACACAAAGACGAAGAATCGCAAGTGATAGTGCCGGTAAGGCGGGAATCGGGCTAATCTTTATAACACCGGAGCGGGGGATGTTAAGATACTCCTACCACTTGACGAACCGTGTACAAACAACGAAGCGGAATACGAGGCCCTCATAACGGGATTGGAATTAACCATTCGAATGGGGATAACGGACATCAACATCTACGGGGATTCACGGTTAATCATTCAACGGATCGCCGGACAATACGGAATTCTAAAGCCAAGACTCGAACAATACTTCCAAGTATGCCATACAGTCTGTTGGAACAGATTCCAAATGTGACGATCTACAAAATTCCTAGAAAAGAGAATGCTTTAGCGGATGCTTTAGCCCGTCTCGCAAAAGAATTTGCTCGTTTGCAAGATGAATCGATGGAAGTGTCGGTTCACGGACGTCGAGTCCTATCACGACTCGACATAGACATGATACACAAATCGAGAAAAGAAAAAGAATCGATTGCGAGCAGTGACGAGAAAACACGGAAGATTGGCGACGGCCATTGATGAACTACCCGCGAACAGGAAAGCTACCGGACGATAGGTCGCTGGCCCATCGGATCAAGAAAAGAACTCCGTCTTACGCATTAATAAACAACACATTATACGAGAAGGTCTTTTGATCGAATGTGGCTAAGGTGCCTAAGCGGGTACGAGGCCCGTGAAATTGTTAAAGAGGTGCATTCGGGACTCGTGGCGCTCACCGGTCGGGTCCAAAGATGAAGATGAAAATTAAAAGACTAGGGTACTACCGGCCCTCGATGATGACCGATCGCATGAAAATCGCCGAGAGCTGTCACCAATGCCGAGTGCACGGAGTGGTTCTACACCAACCTCCAAATGTGCTACACCCGACAATTGCGTCGTGGCCGTTTGAATGTTGGGGCACGGATATAGTGGGTCCGATAGAACCACCATCTTCAAAAGGACATCGTTTCATTCTTGCGGCTACGGATTACTTTTCCAAGTGGGCGGAAGCGGTTCCACTTAGAGAAGTGAAAGCACACCACGTGCTACGGTTTTCGAGAACCAAGTTGTCTACCGTTTCGGAGTGCCGCGCGAGATCATCTCGGATAATGGGTCGGCATTCGAAGCACACAAATCAACAATTTTGTCGGGAGACACGGAATCGACGGCGATACTCAACAATTTACTACCCGAGAGCAAACGGCCTCGGCGAGGCTTTTAATAAAACTCTCGTTCAAATCTTAAAGAAAACCACGGACGATAATAAGAGAAATTGGCACGAGAAATTGTTAGAAGCCTTATGGGCTACTCGGACAACCTTCGAACTCCTACTCGAAGCTACACCTTACGCTCTGGTGTATGGGTCCGAGGCGATGTTACCTTTAGAGGTTCGGCTTCCTTCACTCGAATTGCAATTGCAAACAAGATCACGACGAAGAAAACGCCGGACTACGACTCGAAGAATTAGAAAGCTTGGAAGGGAAAAGACTTGCGGCGCAACGGAATTTAGAACTATACCAAGCTAAGATGGTTCGAGCCCATGACAAGCCGGTCCGCCCGAGAACCTTCAAAGTTGGTGACTTAGTTCTCGTTCTCAAGAGACCTATTCTTGCACACCGCAAGATAGGAGGAAAATTTGAACCCACTTGGGAAGGACCGTTTGTGGTTGAAGCGGTATACTCGGGAGGTTCCTACCGGCTAGTGAATTGCCGGGGAGAACGACATATGCTTCCAATCAACGGACGATACTTGAAAAAATATTACGCTACCCGATGTTTCGAAGGAATGAATTCTTCATCCCTAAGAAACACGGGTGAAAGTAATTACTTGTGATTGGGTCCGAACCCAAAAATAATAAAATGTGCTTAAGATAAATAAAATCATGATAATTAAGTTTTCCTTGTTTTCTTCTTCAAATCAAGATCTCTTTCCGGATCTTATCCTACTTCATTCTGTTAAATTTCAAAATATAAGAATAATAAAAAATGTATCTTTAATAAACATTTTCTTAATGTTCTTGTTCTTAGTACGACCCACGATCCTTTTCCTTGTCTTTTCGCGGGGAAATGTCGAACGGGCGGTTGGTCTTGAACTTTAAGAATGGCGTAAGCCTTGCACTCGATGAAAAGAGGGTGAAAGATGGAGCGATAATCGAGATTGACTCGGATTTCGCACCGGCGGAGCCTACGATACGAGGAAAGTGGCCGGGTCCCGAGTTAACCGAGAAGAACTGCCGGGCGGACAGGTGATGAAAGTGGGTGGCCCAAGCCACCAATCCAACAACAAGAAAAGAAAAGCAAACACCGAAGAAGACAAGAAAATGAAGTCCGTAGTCAGCTACGGCGGAGGGCGAGCTTGTCGGCCGCCGCGCCGCAGAGATTCAAGAAGTTCGGAGGGCTACTCTCGCGGCCACGCAACGAAGAAATAAGAATCGCCGCATCCGTAAAATGTTAACAAAACTAGGCGCGGACCGGCGCGACGAGACAATTGCTAATGCCGGCACTCACATTTCGAGGACATCGGTTCACCGGGAACTCGAAGAAAGGAGGCCGGCTCCTAGGAATAACGAAAGAACCGGGGAAATCTCCGGAAGATCGAAGAAAGAAGGCTACCACGCCATCGGATAGAACCACCGGCGGTGCATGACCTTGTTGCGAAGCAGCCCGGGGGATGTCCCGACGGGCATCATCTCACGAGGAGCCGAGGTATGCGGGGGAACGTGAAGGGATTGAACCATATATCCCACAATACGTCACAAGGCCTCGCCATCTGCGGATCATTCCGGAATACGAGCTGGAGAGGATGCGAGAATGTTGAAAAGAAAACTTTCGAATACTTCGAGAGAATTAAAGGAAGAAGAATCAACATACTAGAAGGCCTCGAGCTACACACCGAGCGTATTCTCGGAGTATGAACAACGGCAAATCGTGGATCGTATCCGGGATGCGAAAAGAATGGGCCGAGCGAGCCGCCCGAGGGAAAACACATACTCGGAACCCCGGAGATGGATGCCGGGGAAAGGAAGAATCACGATACAATGCGGATGCTTGCTACTAACTTTCTTTGAAGACGGGAAGGGAAACCCACCGGGGATACTTCGTCATGGGCAAGTAGATCCGATGCCATTAGTTATCGAGAGAATGGTGAAAAGATTGATAACATGGAGGGTGCGCGGCGGATTGCATACCCAATAGCTGCATTATCAACATCTACAAACGGGGTGATCGCATACCCCCACATATTGATCACCACGACTTCGTCGGACCTTTCGCACGGTCTCTTTCTTGAATGAGTGCAACATCATGTTCGGATGCGACCTCCGGATAGCGAGCCCGGGCGAGTTCCGAGGGCCGATAAAGATACCTTTGCCGGTGGGTTCCGTCATGATACTGCGAGGTAACGGAGCGGATATCGCAAAGCATTGCATACCGGGAGTGCCGAGTGGAGCGAATCTCGGTTACTTTCGGGAGGATGGACGACGACGAAAATACCTTACCATTTCCCGACCGGATCCGAGCTAGAGAACCTCCGGCCTTACGAGCCGTGAGTTACATGGGAAATATCACACCTCCGACGTACATCCAGTGGCATCCTTGCCGAGGATGGCTTGGAAGGTGATGTTATTGACCATGTACCTCACTTATTCGGATATGGATTTTTGACGGATGATTCTTTTGATGGATCAACAAAGATCATACACGATCCGTTTTGAGTCTACATGGATTGTATGAAATATATTCCGGATCGAGTTGTACGACGTATTTTCAACATGATTGGAATGAAAGTGACCATGTCGCGTTTTTGGCCTTCACCTCTTTTGTGCAAATTGATTGGGAAACGCCATTAAAGTTAAATGAACTTCGAACAAAGAACGAGAAAAGAAAAAAAGAGAATAAAAGAAAACTTTCTAAAAAAAATCGAAAAATGACAAACACCAAGTTCACATGAACATTAAATAAACAACAAAATAAAATTTGAACCATTAAAAGATAAACGAAATCAACACGAATCTCGAATTCGAATCTTTCCAATTCGAATCAAATTTCATCTTTTGAACTTAAAATCAATTCTATCCTTCAAACTTCAAATCGAATCCTCAATCAAATTCTAAATCCAATCTCGATCAAGTTTCAAACTTGATCTTCCAAATTTCAAATCAAATCTTAAATCAAATTTCAATCGAGTTCAAACTCATCCTTCCAAATTTCCAAATTTCCGAATTCAACCTTTCCAGTCAAATCTCGATCAATTCGATTTCTTCGATCTCGAATCAAATATCAATACATCAAAATTCAAATATTTTGGGTCGAGGATTTTACATCCAAGACTGCACTGCTTTAGGATTCTCTTCCTATTGCACTGAAATACATCAAAATTCAAACCTTTTGGGTCGAGGATTTTACATCCAAGACTGCATTGCTTTAGGATTCTCTTCCTATTGCACTCGAAATACATCAAATTCAAACCTTTTGGGTCGAGGATTTTACATCCAAGATTGCACTTGCTAGGATTCTCTTCCTATTGCACTGAAATACATCAAATTCAAACTCTTTTGGGTCGAGGATTTTACATCCAAGACTGCACTGCTTTAGGATTCTCTTCCTATTGCACTGAAATACATCAAATTCAAACCTTGTGGGTCGAGGATTTTACATCCAAGACTGCACTGCTTTAGGATCCTTT
The DNA here is from genome assembly GCA_022702705.1 of Papilionanthe hookeriana x Papilionanthe teres. Classification (NCBI taxonomy): domain Eukaryota; kingdom Viridiplantae; phylum Streptophyta; class Magnoliopsida; order Asparagales; family Orchidaceae; genus Papilionanthe; species Papilionanthe hookeriana x Papilionanthe teres. Next base: position 8,885 of record JAKZJZ010000922.1, on the reverse strand, counting down.
TCCTATTGCACTGAAATACATCAAGATCAAACTCTTTTGGGTCGAGGATTTTACATCCAAGACTGCACTGCTTTAGGATTCTCTTCCTATTGCACTGAAATACATCAAAATTCAAACTTTTGAGTCGAGGATTTTACATCCAAGACTGCCTTGCTTTAGGATTCTCTTCCTATTGCCCTGAAATACATCAAAATTCAAACTTTTGAGTCGAGGATTTTACATCCAAGACTGCACTTGCTTTAGGATTCTCTTCCTATTGCACTTCGAAATACATCAAAATTCAAACTTTTGGGTCGAGGATTTTACATCCAAGACTCGCACTTGCTTTAGGATTCTTTCCCTATTGCACCTTGAAATACATCAAAATTCGAACCTTTTGGGTCGAGGATTTTACATCCGAGACTGCATTGCTTTAGGATCATTTTCCTTATCGCAATGAAATACATCAAAATCAAACTCTTGAGGTTAAGGATTTTACATCCAACACCACTTTGCTCTGAGATATCTTCTCATTGCAACGATTCAATCTAATCAATTCGATTTTCTTTCGAGGTTGGAGATGTTACATCTAAAACCTCGAAATCCTAATTTTCATTTCAAATCAAATCCTCAAATTAATTTTGACAAAACTTCAATCTAAATTGAAACTCCAAACTAAAATTTAAACTCACACATCAAAGCTTAAATTGAAACAAAATAAAATCTAAGTCGAAATTCCCTCAGATCTTGTGATTTGGGATTTACCTCCTTTTCCTTTCCCAGGCGAGAGTTCGAGAATCTCCGGTTCCGAGAGATATACTTGACACTCCCAGCGAAACTCTTCTACTTCGTCCTAAGTTCGTCACTTGGACATCCGTGTTGGTTTCGTTGATCGCTTCGGTCAACACCGATACGCGCGGTGTGCTCCGTCGGCTCACCACACCTATTGGGGGTCCATTTGTTGACCTCATTTTTGATGAGGTCTTCCTTTCTTCTTTTTAGTGCTTAGGATCTAGCCTTAGGCCTTTCCTTTGACTATCTTAGAGGACTAGAATTGGGACCCGCCTTTTAGAAATTCAAACCACTTCTAAACTCCTGCAAACTCCACAAACTTGACTATAGACCCCTAATCACCTAGAGGGTTGAAATCAAATATGGAAGTTTAAAGGATGAGTTCCTATAGGACTCTTTGGCCTTAGGAGTCGCCTACAGGTGGCTCGGTCGCAGTGAAGGGGCTGACATACACTACACCTACACACTACATTTCCACACACTTCCTAAAACCACACCCATACCCAACTTGACCTCCGACTCATGTAGGTGATTCACATGGATGGTCCTTAACCCCTAAGCCCTTGGTCGAGAGGGTTAGGAACAACATAGTGAATGCCTCAAATGAGTCCTTTCATGGCTCATATGGGCTTGAAATGGCTTCATGGCTCAACCAAAATGATTTCACCCCACCCAAATTCACCCAATCTTCAATTTCCCAAATTTTCAATTTTTGACCCCGGGACCCTACACCTACTAAACCTACCCAAAACCCTCGAATTACCCAAATTTTTGCAAAATCTCCAAATTACCTAAAATTTTCCAAAATCAATCCCAAACACCTCCACATCACTCAAATTGATCATCCATACCCAAAAATACCAAAAATTCCAAGAAAACCCCCAATACCCTCCAAATACCCAAAATACCCTTCTTGGCCTAAAAATCCAAAAATTCAGAAAATTCCCAGAAAATTCCAGAAAATCCCAAATATTCCCAATTTCATTTTGTCCAACTACACCATGGGCCAATTTTGTCAATTTACCCTACTTTTGTCAAAACCCCCAAATTGACCCATTTTAACCCAAAGTGGACCCGATGTCAAACCAAACATACCCAATTGACCCCAATCTTGGTCCAATTCAATTCTAAACTTCAATTCAACATTCCCAATACCAATTTAGACCAAATCCAAGTCCAATTTGATTGACATTTGGATCCAATTTCACTTTGGGCCTTAAAGCCCAAATTTGGACCCATGACCCAAACTTAGCCCAAACTAACCCAATTCAACTCCAATTAACCCCAAATCTTTTCTAAACCTTCCTTAACATCCTCATAAACAAAACACTAACATGATTTGCCCAAGATTTTGACCCAAACCCCACTCAAATTCAACCCAAAATCAAAAAGCCCAATTTTGACCTAAACCCAAATCTAACCCAAATAGGCCCAAACCTCAAAATTAAAACCCAACCAAAGCCAAAACCTCTTTGAAACACTCCCATAAACATTTCTTAATATTTATTTTACATCAATTTCAACCCTAGCCCAACATTGGCCCAAGTTAGCCCAATTTGACCTACATTGGCCCATTCACCAAAAGAATTCAAATCAACCCAATTCAAGTCCAAACTACCCCAAATTTGCTTCAAGTCACTCATGACACATCCATGAGCTAAACCCAATAATTATTTGGCCCAACCTCTTTACAAAATTTCATCCCAAAATCCATTTTAAAATTCGAGAGCCCACTTTCCTAATCCATCTTAAAAGCCCATCTAAAACCCTTTCAAAAAAGCCCAAAATTCTTCCAAGGCCCATATGACATTTCCCCTCATCATACTTTCAATTAAAATCATCCCTAAGTCCTAAATTCATCATCAAATAATTCCAAATCAAGCCTCATGCCAAATCACCCCTAAATACCAAAATTTTCCTTAAATCCATTTCCATGAAATTGACTTTACTTTTCCCAAGCCAAATGGAGCCATGGAGCCATGCATAAGCCATATGCAAGCCATGAGAGCCTCTTTACATGTCACCATGCCACTTTGGGCAAAAGGAGGAGGCTCTTTCCTTAACTCCTAAAGGTGGTTAACCACTTACATGATTCCACTAAACCATGCTTAAGCCTTAATTGTACTTGGATTGTGACTTGACCCCACTAATCAAGCTGATCCAAATCACTTTCTCCTCAACCTAAACCAGGCCTTGGGTGGTGCACCTAGCCCAAATGGGTGGGTTGACCCATTTAGGTCCAAATCTAGCCATGCCCACATTCCACTTTGGATCAAAGCCTTTACACATGTCCATGGCCGATTGATTGCACAAACCTCCGGCCACGACCCACCTGACCTTGAGGGTGACCCATGCTCGGCCGGCCGGCCACCGGGCCGTCGGAAAACACCATGGCCGAGAGCTCGCATGTGAGCCAACATTGAAATTCTCACTTGCTTGAGGCGCCCCATCCACTAGTGGTCACCATGGGCGATCTTCTCCTCACCGAGCAGCGGTGATCCCAAGCCCCAACTCTCCACTGGGAGGCCCCCGGCCCAGCTCTATTTAAACTCCACCCCTCTCGGCCATGAGGGGAGCCAAGCACAAACCTTGCCGAAACTACGCCAAAATTGTTCCAAACCCTTCACCATCCTTAGAGCGGTTGATCCCAGGTGTCGATTTGCCCCAATCCCCACCAACGGAGCCCGATTTCTCAGCGGAAATTCCACCCAAAGCCGGGACACTTTGCCACGGTGAGCCAATCCTCAAATTGGCTGGTCCTACACCTTCACTTGGACCAAGAGGAGAAGTTTCCCAGCGAAAGCCCCATCTCCGGAGCCACCCGGTTGCTCCGGCCTCCGAGCTTTGTGATCGAGCTGTGGTCACTTTCATAGCTGAGCGATTCACCGGACCGGGAGACTTCATGCGGAGCTTGCTTGGGACCCGATCGAAGGTGCAACAACTCTCGGATTGAAGCCACACTTCTACGAGCTAAGGTATGAGTTAACTATCCATCCCGAGCTTCGGAGATTCTCCATTTCAAATGCCTTAGTTTCAATGCATGTTAGCCGTATAGATGTGTTCGTCTCTTGAAGACGAATCCATAGAGTATAAGAACATGAAAATCCATTGAGAATCGAGTGAGATCTTAGGGATTTAGTGTGGACGGCTCTCGGGTGAGAACACTTGGGGACGATGAACGGATGCCGTCCATTCGATACACGCGCGCACGGACGGCCGGGATTGCGTCGGACCGGGGAGACGGTACGAGAACCGCGGGGCCCGGGCTGCCGACTCGGGTGGCGGCGTCGAATGGGAGCGCGACGCGTGTGCGTTCGGAGCTGCCGAGGTTGACGCGGCGCCGCGTGGATAAATAGAAAATTAGGGTATTTTTCTATTTATTTAATTCCCTAAACTTCAAAAATTCATATCTCTGTGTAGAAAAATCACAAAAATAAAATAAAAATACCCTCTTGCTCGGTGAACGAGAGGAGAATAATGTGGAAAAGAAATCATTTAATTTAATTAAGTATTTTATTTTTTATGATTTATTTACTCTCAGCATACATTTAATTCTCCATGCATGTATACAATTCACCATGGCATGAGACCATAGGGCTTTTGAAGCCTCTGAACTTGGGAACATTCCCTGAATTTTCCAAGGTCAGAGGCCACCTCTGTGAAAAGTTATTTATTTTTCAAATGCATGTTGCTGTTTTGAGTATTTTAATTCCAAAAATTAGCATGTTGTGAAATAAATTCTAGAAATATTTGGTGATGTTCCTTATGACCGAGAGAACTCTAGGAAAAATAGGACTTGAGTTAATTCACTCGAGTTAACCCTAATTGGCTTAAACACCTAAAATAGGTCTTTAATTAATTAGAGTTCACCAAGTATCAAATTGACTTGAAATCAATTCTCCACTGACCTTTAGGATCAGAGGAATCCACCATAAAAATTTGAAGTCAATTGGACTTGGTTAGCCCCACTAATTGGGTTGATTAAGCCACTTAGCCATTTTAAACTTTAAAAATTCATAACTTTTAAAATATTTTTTAAAAATTCACCAAATTGGTTTTGGAGCCTCTCTGATATCAGGGGAACCTAAGAAAATTAAAATTTCAATTTTCTAAAAAAGTTGATTTTTAATAATATTTTAATATTTTTAATAATTAAAAAATAATAAAAATCACAAAAATAATAAAATTCACCAAAATGTCACATTTTGAATTTTAATCACTTAGGAACAAATCCCACATTTTTCCTAAGTCTATTTAGTGAGATATTAAATTTTAAAGCCCTAGGGTAATTTTAAAATTAAAAAAATGTATTTTCTAGCATTTTCACTAAAATAATGATTATAAATCATAGAAAAATCAGAAAATTGCAAAATTTGATTCTCTGGTTTCCTTGATATCAGAGAGATTTTTGAAAAATATAAAATCCATTTTTCAACATTTATCTTATTTTTAAATTAATTAACACTCCAAAACTCAAAATAATTATAATAAAAATAATATAATTCAAAAAATCACCAAAATTGGTCCAAGTGCTTCTCTGGTCATTAGGAATGTCCCCTAATTTTCTTAAGGACAGAAACTTTTCCCTTGGTCATGTTATCAAATTTTCCTTGAAAATCTCTATTTTCTACCAAAAATAATTATATAAATAAATTAAATACAGAAAAATCACATTTTCTCCTCTCATGTCTTTATTGACATATGAGTAAAGTCACATAAAAATTTCAAGTTCATTTGAGTTCAATTTAGTGAGTTATGAAATTATTAAGCTTAAAGGGTAAAATGGTAATTAAAATCTTTAATCCTTAATTAAAACTTTAGGTTTAATGAAAAATCAACAAGTAAAATATTTGATCCTAATCTGATTTGGATGATTGAAATTTAAATAATTAAAGGGTAGAAACCCATTAAATAATTTTAAAATGATTAAACTTTAATTAAATAATAGATTAAATTTGGAAGAATAATAAAATTGGAATTATTAAAATAAGGGATCTTTATTAGGAAGAGATTTATTCTTTAATTTAAAAATCCCTAAATTAATTATATCAACTAATACTCAATTTTTAATTAAAATGATCACTCAAATTTAAAATATTAAAAGACTTAATTTCAATTAAAATTAAAAATAAAGTAAATTAAAGATAAATTAAATTAAGATTAAATTTAAAAATTAAATTAAATTAAATTAAATAATTAAATTAAATTAAATTAAACAATTAAATTAAATTAATTAAAATTAAATTAAATTAAATCAAACAATTAAGTTAAATTAAATTAAAATTAAATTAAATTAAATTAAATTAAATTAAACAATTAAATTAAATTAAATTAAATAATTAAAATTAAATTAAATTAAATTAAATAATTAAATTAAATTAAATCAAATCAAATTAATTAAACACCAAATCAAATTAAATTGAACTATGTTAAACTAAATTAAAACTCAATTAAATTAAGTTAAATTAAATATAACATCACACTAAGACATAAAAGAAATTAAATATAAAACAACTTGAACACTATTCCAAATTTAAACTCTTTAACTTAAACCAAATCATTTGGATACTAACTTACCCTTGAAAGCTTTAGTTATTATAGCTCCTAAATAAAACATTAAATGAAGTGTCACTTCACTCATAGGATATTCAAATGTCCTAGTTCACTGAGCAAATTAACAAGACTTGAAAACCTCGGACGATCGATTCATTTATATAATTAAATTCATTTGGACTTAAAACAATCCTGGAAATATTGAAAAGATGTTTAAGATTCTTCTTAAGCACTTCCTCAATATGATAGGATATTTATAAGAACAATTGAATTTGATTATTCTTTGATGAAGAAAATCGTCCTTAAACCAAAACCCAAAGAACCTAGACGTCATAGGAGTTGACTAGCTATAGGATTAGGAATTTGGTAGAAAACCATAACCTTTCCCCTAGCTTTACCTAGGAACTTGCTTAAATATTCTAATTGTGTTTTAAGTGCAGCTTGGGATGACGGGAAGACCCTCCAGGTACGCTTTTATTTTATTGCAATTTACTTTCTTGCAATTTACTTTATTGCAAATGCATTTTACTTTTCTTGCATGATAAAACAAGCTGTTGCATGAAAACCCACACCTTTAGGATAGTCCCTAAAACTAAAACCAAAATTAAGTTAAAAGTCATTGCAAGATAAAATTCACCGCCACAACATTTCAAAAGATAAAACAACTCAAAATTTAATCACAAACAGAACACAAAACTACAATTGCAACTAAATTAAAACGTCCTGTTGGATGATCGGGAATACCTCGGATGATGTAACCTACGTGTTGCTAACGGGATTTCCACGGTCTAAATGAAAGTGTGGAACTCATTCGGTTGAGTTTAGCAAATTCATACGGACTAAGTGAACCCGATAAAAATAATGATGCGGAAGGATGGAACCGTGGGATCTTAACCGGTGTCGTTATAATCAACTTTAAGATTTGTTTTAAATAAAACATAAAAAACACTTGGAAATTAAGATTTTCTCTAAACCAAAACACTTCTCTCATCCCCGATTTATGATTTCTAAAACTAAACCTCTGCAACAACAAGGAGCTTGGAGCATGGTGGGCGGCACGGTCATCGTCGTCAACGAAACTTAAACCTACTTCGACGAAAATCTTCTTAGAATTAAAACAACAAAGCCATAGGATTTCGAGGTAGCTTGCCTAGTGCAACATAAATCCTCAACTCTTCGTTAGGCATTTGCATTGCAAATTAAGCCCTAACCGGTCTTAGGATTCCGAGGTAGTCGTCCGATACGACATAAACCCTCACATTTTCTAGAGCTATTTGTTTGATTTTATCATACAAATATAAGCCCTAATTAATTAAAATTGGCAAGATTGAAATACTAAATAAACATTAGGACTTTCCTAAATTCAAGCCAAACGATAGGATAGTCGGGAAATTATCGAAGTTCACTTCGAATCAGTGATTTCTCCTACCTTTCTTCCTTTGGATTCACAAAACAAAATGTTCCAAATTTGATCCATTCCCTATTGAAATTCCAAAATTCAATCTTTGAAAACCTTAAACTTTGAAATTCTTGAGAGCGAGAATCATTGATTATTATCGAGAGTTTTCTTAGGTGATTCCCGTCACTTAAGATGTAATTAACTATAGGGGCTTGCCCTTATAGGGAATTTTAAAGAACCCAGGTAATATAAACCCTGTTTAATGTTTTTCATATTAAGCAGGGGAAACTTGTCGGCTTATAAAATTGGTTCACAGACCAAACGGATGTCACTAATCTTCTAGTTTATTTAATCAAGCCCCACCATCAAGCAGTGTGTCTATCCTTAGGGATAGGTACACGGTTTGTGGTGCGGTGCTCGTTTATATAAACTATTTGGGATGTGAGATCGGTTTAATCTCATATCTTAAAACCTTCAAATTTAAAATTATTTTCAAAATCAAATACTACTTTTCAAATTATTTATTTTAATTAAATTAAAAATTCGCCGACAGATTTCTGTTAGGCGACCCCTCTTCAAAATAAAACACGACCTAAAAATAAAAAAAAATAAGCCGCACAACACACTGCAAACTCATGCTATATAATATCATATCAGAAACTGTCAAGTTGTTTCTCTATCGTTATCATAACCTTGGATAATGTTAGACCTACCATAAATATCTAACATTCCAAAACATTGTCTGTTGAGTATCTCTTCGGTGTTTGGACATTCATAAGTTCATGGTAGTTCCAAAGTTTGTAGCCCTTCTAGTTCTGGTATAGGCCGATATCCGTCAGGATGTTTTTCAATGGTGCATTCTCCACAACGTTATTGAAATACGTTGTCGGCTCACACTCGGCATGCAATGTGTAGAAATATCAGCTCTGTTATCTTGTAAAATGAGGACTGATCCTCGTGGTAGAAGAATCTGGTAGGATCCACGAAATTCTCCCGGTCCCATAATTTGTATCTCTCTTCCAAACCGAATAAAACACCTGTTCATGAGCGATAGAGTGCAAAAGGGTCTCTCAAAGTCATGACTATCAATATGAGGTGGTATACAGTCTCCTTCTTCATATATATTTATAATGCAATTGTATGGAATACAATCGGTGGGCAT
>JAKZJZ010000921.1:0-34726 GCA_022702705.1 Papilionanthe hookeriana x Papilionanthe teres | reverse complement strand
TGTACTTCGTTCAGTTCGTATTGCTTTAAGCAGTGAAAACCATTTGATGTAAATTTCTTCAATTCATTTGAACTTAAGCACCAACGATTATCGAATGGTACAAAACGATCAATTTCGTAGGAACACCTACTTGAGGATCTAACTTACATCTTGCTAGTTTTCTAGAACTTTGTGCTGCTTTTAAATATCAAGGAGTATACGTACGTCTTTGAAGACTAGACTTTTTTCTTTTTCATTAAAGGATAAGGCTAAAATGTGGTTGAATTCGTTGCTTTGGATCCGATTAAAACTTGGGAGAATTATCTCGAAAATTTCTATCTAAATATTTTCCACCATCTAAAGCTGGTCTAAGTTTAGAAATGATATAACTTCTTTTTTGTCGGATAAGATGGAGAATCGATATGAATCTAGTGGTGAGATTTAATAACTTCTTAGATACGCCCGCATCAAGCTCTCTCAGACGCTGATTATTGAGACCTTTTATAAATTGAGTAGAGATCTTTAAGATTGTTGACCTCATTTTTGATGAGGTCTTCTCTTCTTCTTTTTAGTACTTGGGATCGTAGCCTTAGGCTTTTCCTTTGACTATCTTAGAGGACTAGAATTTGGGACCCTGCCACTTAGAAATTCAAGCCACTTCTTAACTCCTCATGAACTCCTGCAAACTTGACTGTAGACCCTAATCGCCTAGAGGGTTGAAATCGAATGTGGAAGTTTAAAGGATGAGGTTCTATGGGACTCTTTGGCCTTAGGATGCCATACAGGTGGCATAGTCTGCGTGAAGAGGCTGACTTACACACACACTACACTTATACACTACACTTTCTACACCTCTAAAACACACCCATAGCCAACTTGACCTCTGACTCATGTAGGTGATTCACATGGATGGTCCTTAACCGCACTACGCCCTGTGGGCCCAAGAGGGTTAGGAACAACATAGTGGATGCCTCGAATGAGTCCTTCATGTTTCATGTGGGCTTGATATGGCTTCATGGCTCAACCAAAATGATTTCATTCCACTTACATTTACCCGATCTTCAATTTTCCAAATTTTCAATTTTTGATCCTGGACCCTACACGCTTTAGCTTTACGCCAAAAGCTCTTGAAATTACCAAAATTTCTCAAAATTTCCAAATCACCCAAAATTCTCAAAATCAATCCTGAACATTTCCACATCACTCGAATTGATCATCCATAGCCAAAAATACCAAAAATTCCAAAAATACCTCCCGATACCCTCCGAATACCCAAAATACCCCTCTTGACCCAAAAATCCAAAAATTCGAGAAAATTCCCAGAAAATTTCAGAAAATCCCAAATATTCCCGATTTCATTTTGTTCGACTACACCATAGGCGAATTTTGTCGATTTACCTACTTTTATCAAAACCCCGATTTGACTCATTTTAACCACTAAGTGAACCCGATGTCGAAGCAAACCTACCCAATTGACCCAAATTCTGGTCCAATTCAATTCTAAACTTCAATTCAACATTCCCGACACCAATCTAGACCAAATCCAAGTCAATTTGATTGACATTTGGATCGATTTCACTTTTGGCCTTAAAGCCGATTTGGACCCATGACCCGAAGCCTAACCCAGACTCACCCGATTCAAACTCCAATTAACCCCAAATCTTTTCTAAACCTTCCTTAACATTCCCACAAACAAAACACTAACATGATTTGCCCAAAATTTAGACCCAAACCCCTCGAATTCAACCCAAAACCAAAGGCCCGATTTTGACCTAAACCCAAACCTAACCGAAATAAGCCCGAACCCCAAAATCAAAACCCGACCAAAGCCAAAACCTCTTTGAAACACTCCCATAAACATTTCCCAACATTTATTTTACATCAATTTCAACCCTAGCCCAACATTGGCCCAAGTTAGCCCGATTTGACCTACATTGGCCCATTTACCAAAGAAGCCCAGAGTCGGCCGATTCAGACCCAAATCACTCCAAACTTGCTTCAAATCACTCATGACACATCCATGAGCTAAACCCAACAATTATTTGGCCCGATCCTTCACAAAATTCACATCCATAAATTCATTTTTAAACTTAAAAGCCACTAACCTTTTAAACATGAAACCTTCCTGAATACCAAAATGCCATGGCCACTAAAGCCCACATGACAATTCTTCTCATCATACCACTTAATTTAAATCAATCCCTAAGTTTCATAATCTCATCATGAAGTCATTCCAAATCAAGCCTCATACCAAATTCCCATCAAAATACCAAAATTTTCTTAAATCCATTTCCATGAAATTGACTTGACTTTTCCCGAAGCGAAAGATGAGCCATGAAGCCATGCATGAGCCACATGGAAGCCATGAGAACCTCTTTGACATGTCACCATGCCATTATTGGGCAAAAGGAGGAGACCCTTTCCTTAATTCCTAAAGGTGATTAACCTCACTCATGATTCCACTCAACCTTGCTTAAGCCTAATTATACTTGGATGGTGACCATTCACCACCTGATTGAGCTGGCTAAATCACTTTCTATTCAGCCTAAAGCTAGCCTTGGGTAGGTGCACCCAGCCCGAATGGATGGGTTGACCAATTTGAGCCAAAATGAGCCCTCTCCCATGCCATTCTAATCCGAGCCCTTTACACATGGCATTTGCCGATTGCCTGCACTAAACCCCGGCCACTGACCCACACTGAACAAGATGGTGACCGATGCTGGCAGGCCGGCCACCCGGGTCACCGGAAAACACCATGGCCGAGAGCTCGCATGTGAGCCCGACTTTGGAATTCTCACCTTGCTTGAGCTGCCCTGTGCCCGATGGCCACCATAGGTTGTTCTTCCCGTGCCGAGAAGCGGTGATCCCGAAGCCACTTGGCTCATCCACGTGAGGCTCTCCGGCCACCTCTATTTAAACACGACCCCCTCGCGGCCATGAGAGGAGAGTTGCACAAACCTTGCCGAAACTGCGCAAAATTGTTCCAAACCCTTCTCCACACTTAGAGCGGTTGATCCCAGGTGTCGATTTGCCACAATCGCCGCTAACGAGAATCCGATTTCTCGGCGAAATTTCACCGAAAGCCAGGACACTTCTGCACGGTGAGATCAATCCTCGAATTGATTGGTCCTACACCTTCACTGGACGAGGAGAAGGTGTCCGCGGCAAAAGCCCATCTCGGGGCCACCCGGTTGCTCCGGCCTCGAAGCTTTGTGATCGGGTGTGGTCGAAATCCTACTAGGCGATTCACGAGACCAGGAGACTTCATGCGGAGCTTGCTGGGATCCGATCGAAGGTGACACAACCCTCGGATTGAAGCCGCACTTCTACGAGCAAAGGTATGAGCTAATTCTTCATCCGAGCTACCGGAGATTCTCCATTTCAAATGCTTTAATTTCGATGCATGATCACAGTATAGATGTATTCGTCTCTTGAGACGAATCCATAGAGCATAAGAACACGAAAATCCATTGAGTATTGAGTGAGATATTAGGGATTTAGTGTGGACGGCTCTCGGGTGAGGACGCTTGGGGACGATGAACGGATGCGGTTCATTTAATACACGCGCGGACGGACGGCTCGGGATCGCGTCGGATCGACGAGATGGAACGACACGGCGGGACCCAGAGCGGCGAGTCGGATGGCGGCGTCGAATGGGAGCGCGCCGCGTGGCGCGTTCGGAGATGCCGAGGATGACGCGGCGCCGACGTCGGATAAATAGAAAATTAGGGTATTTTCGATTTATTTAATTCCACTAAACTTCGAAAATCCATAACTTTGTGTAGAAAAATTAGAAAAATAAAATAAAAATACCCTCTTGCTCGGTGAACGAGAGGAGAATAATGTGGAAAAGAAATCATTTAATTTCATCGAAGTATTTTATTTTTAATAATTTATTTACTGTCTGCATTATTTTAATTCTCCATGCATATAGGAAATTCACCGTGGCATGAGACCATAGGGCTTTTGAAGCCTACGAATTTGGGAACATTCCACGAATTTTCCAAAGTCGAGAGGCCATCCTATGAGAAGTTATTGATTTTTCAAATTCATGTTACTGTTTTGAGTATTTTAATTCCGATAATTAGCATGTTGTGAAATAAATTCTAGGAAAATTTGGTGATGTCTCTTATGACCGGAAGGACACTAGGAAAAATAGGTTTTGAATTAGTTCATTTAAAATAACCCTAATTGGCTTAAACACCCAAAATAGGTCCCTAATTAATTAGAGTTAACCATACATCAAATTGACTTGAAATCAATTCTCCACTGACCTTTAGGATCAGAGGAACCCACCATAAAAATTTGAAGTCGATTGGACTTGGTTAGCCTACTTAAATGGGTTGATTAAGCCGATTTAGTCAATTTAAACTTTAAAAATTCATAACTTTCAAAATACTTTTCAAAAATTCACAAAATTGGTTTTTGAGCCTTTCTTATATCAGGGGAATTTAAGAAAATTAAAATTTCAATTTTCTGAAAAAGTTGATTTTTTAGTATTATTTTAATATTTTAATAATTAAAAAATAATAAAAATCACAAAAATAATAAAATTCACAAAATGTCACATTTTGAATTTTAATCACTTAGGAACAAACCCATATTTTTCTTAGGTCTATTTAATGAGATATTAAATTTTAAAGCCCTAAGGTAATTTTAAAATTAAAAAAATGTATTTTCTAGCATTTTCACTAAAATAATTATAATAAATCATAGAAAAATCAGAAAATTGTAAAAATTGATTCTACTGATTTCCTTGATATCAGAGAGATTTTTGAAAAATATAAATTTCATTTTCAACCTTTATTTTATTTTTAAATTAATTAATACTCCAAAACTTAAAATAATTATAATAAAAATAATATAATTCAAAAAATCACCAAAATTGGTCCAAGTGGTCCTCCGGTCATTAGGAATGTCCCATAATTTTCTTAAGGACAGAAACTTTCCCTTGGTCATATTATTAAATTTTCCTTGGAAATCTCTATTTTCCACCAAAAATAATTACATAAATAAATTAAATACAGAAAAATCACATTTTCTCCTCTCATGTCTTTATTGGCATATGAGTGAAGTCACATAAAAATTTCAAGTTCATTTAAGCTCGATTTAGTGAGTTATGAAATTATTAAGCTTGAAGGGCAAAATGGTAATTAAAAATTTTAACCCTTAATTAAAACTTTAGGTTTAATAAAATTAACAAGTAAAATATTTGATCTTAATCTGATTTGGATGATTGAAATTTAAATAATTAAAGGGTAGAAACCTATTAAACAATTTAAAAATAATTGAAATAAACCTTAATTAAATAATTGATTAAATTTGGAAGAATAATAAAATTGGAATTATTAAAATAGGGATATTATTAGGAAGAGATTTGTTCTTTAATTTAAAAATCCCTAAATTAATCATCTCGATAATATTTAATTCCTAATTAAAATGATAATTCAAATTTAAGTTTTAAAATGTTAAAGGACTTAATCATTAAAATTAAATTAAAAGTTAAATTATTAAACTCTTTTTAAATTTTCAATTAAATTAAAATTAAAAATAAAATTAAATTAAAGATTAAATTAAATTAAATCAAACAAATTAAATTAAATTAAATTAAATTAAATAAATTAAATTAAATTAAATTAAATTAAATTAAAATTGAATTAAATAAATAAATTAAATTAATTAAATTAAATTAAATTAAACTATTAAATTAAATTAAATTAAATTAAATTAAATTAAATTAAAATAAAATAAATTAAATTAAATTAAATTAAATTAAATTAAATTAAATTAAATTAAATTAAATTAAATTAAATTAAAATTAAATTAAATCAAATTAAATTAAATTAAATTAAATTAAATTCGAATTAAATTAAATTAAATTAAATTAAATTAAAATCAGTTAAAATTAAATTAAATTAAATTAAATTAAAATTAAAACCGAATTAAATTAAATTAAAGTTAAATTAAATTGAATAAAATAACATCACATAAGACATAAAGAAATTAAAATAAAACGACTTGAACACTATTCAAATTTAAACCCGATAGCTGAAATTAAATTAAATCATAAACCATTTGAACACCGATTTGCCCTCGAAAGCTTTGGTTATCATAACTCCTAAACGAACGTTAAATGAAATGTTACTTCACTATAGGATATTCGAATGTCATAGATTCAGTTGAGCAAGATAACAAAACTTGAATTCCGGACGATTAATTCATTTGTATGATTAAATTCATTTGGACTTAAAACAATTCTAGAAATATTGAAAAGATGTTTAAGATTCTTCTTAAGCACTTCCTCGATATGATAGGATGTTTATAAGAACAATTGAACTTAATTATTCTTTGATGAAGAAAATCGTCCTCGAATCAAGCTCTGAGAACCTAGACGTCATAGGAAATGACTAGGTATAGGATTAGGAATTTGGTAGAAAACCATAACCCTTCCCTTAGCTTTACCTAGGAACTTGCTTAAATATTCTAATTGTGTTTTAAGTGCGGCTTGGGATGACGGGAAGACCCTCAGGGTACGCTTTTATTTTATTGCGATTTACCTTATTGCAATTTATTTAATCGCATCGCACTTACTTTTCTTGCATGATAAACAATTGTTGCATGAAAACCCACACCTTTAGGATAGTCCACTAAAGCTGAAACCAAAACTAAATTAAAAGTCATTGCGAGATAAAATTCACAGCCACAACATTTCGAAAATATAAAACAACTCGAAATTTAATCACGAAACAGAACACAAAGCTACGATTACAACTAAATTAAAACGTCTCGTTGGATGATCGGGAATACCTCGGATGATGTAACCTACGTGTTGCTAACGGGATTTCCCACGGTGCTAAATGAAAGTGTGGAACTCATTCGGTTGAGTTTAGCAAATTCATACGGACTAAGTGAATGCGATAAAAATAACGATGCGGAAGGATGGAACCAGTGGGATCTTAACCGGTGTTGTTATAATCAACTTTAAGATTTGTTTTAAATAAAACATAAAAAACACTTGGAAATTAAGATTTTCTCTAAAGCTAAAACACTTTTCTCATCTCTCGATTTATGACTTCTAAAACTAAACCTCTGCAACGACAAGGAGCTCGGAGCATGGTGGGCGGCACGGCCATCGTCATCGACAAAACTTGAATCTACATCGGCAAAACCTTTCTTAGAATTAAATAACCAAGCCATAGGACTTCGAGGTAGTTTGCATAGTGCAACATAAATCCTCGACCTTTTGTTAGGCATTTGCATGATCATGTCATGTAAATTAAGCCCTAACTAGGTCTTAGGACTACGAGGTAGTCGTTTAGTACGACATAAACCCTCGTATCTTCGAAGTTTATTTGTATGATTATATCATACAAATATAAGTCCTAATTAATTAAAATTGGCGAGATCGAAACATTAAATAAACATTAGGACTTTCCTAAATTCGAAGCGAAACAATAGGATAGTCGGGAAATTACGAAGTTCGCTTCGAATGCTGTAATTTCTCCTACCTTTCTTCCTTTGAATTCCCAAAATAAAATCTTCCAAATTTGATCCATTCCCTATTGAAATTCCAAAATTCGATCCTTTGAAAACTTAAACTTTGAAATTCTTGAGAGCGAAATTATTGATTATTATCGAGAGTTTTCTTAGGTGATTCCCGTCACTTAAGATGTAATTAACTATAGGGGCTTGCCCTTATAGGGAATTTTAAAGAACCCGGAGTAATATAAACCTGTTTAATGCTTTCATATTAAGCGAGGGAATTTGTCGGCTTATAAAATTGGTTCGCGGACCGAACGGATGTCACAAATCTTCTAGTTTATTTAATTGAGCCCCATCATCGAGCGGTGTGTCTATCCTTAGGGATAGATACACGGTTTGTGGTGCGGTGCTCGTTTATATAAAACTATTTGGGATGTGAGATCGGTTTGATTTCATATCTTAAAATCTTCAAATTTAAAAATTATTTTTAAAATCAAATACCACTTTTCAAATTATTTATTTAAATTAAATTAAAAATTCGCCGACAACTTCTGTTAGGCGACCCCCTTTTAAAATACAATACAACCTAAAAATATGCCGACATATTTACGGCGACTCCGTGAGGAAAATTCCTCTCTCCATTTTAATCGGACAATTACTGCTTTCAAAAATCGGTAGTGTATCCATGTCCCTTGTGGATCGAAGCTACCCTTCTTTCCGTTGGAATACTATGTTCATTTCTACCTTGAACGAGTATAGCCGACATTCTCTTGGATTTAGGAGCAGCTTGTTTAGACACCCCTAAATAGAGAGGTTACGAGATCCTTTTACCTCATTTACGAGGTGGGGTGGACCCCGATAGGTGTTAGTTTAGGAGTGATCCTTCGAGTCGAGAAGTCTTGCATAAGACTTTCTTTTCCTTTCCAACTACGAATCGGATTCATTACCTTCTCTACACCTTTGAACATTATGTTCCTAAATAAACAAACCCTCTAATGAATGACTCTTTTAACGAAATAACTCCTTCTTATAAATACATGAACAAGAATGTGTTCGGACTCTTTTCGATTCCTTTCTTTTCGTCTGATGAGAAGAAGCATAACTTGGGACTGACAATCGGAATCTACCTCTGCGAAATGGAAGCCCCAAGGCTGATTTTCTCCTTCACCGATGGACTCGAACTTCGGCATGTTTACAAGGATGAGTTTGCCGACGATGGGATCATCCGGTTTGGACAAGGATTCGAGAACACAAATGTCGAGATCACCGACGTTTCCCTTTTCGCAGCGACAAACAAAGTATACGAGCGAGAAGCCGTTGATCGAGTTCGACCTTAGGTCGACTCGAGAGTTTCCTCCCCTGCAAAGATTCCGACTGAGAGAATGCTTGTTGTCCGCGGAAGGATGTATTCTTGCTACCCCCAGCTGGTGCAGTTGTCTCGCACCTACCCGGCTTACGCCAGATTAAAGGGGAAGGAAATCCGGAACTATGGTGAACCTGTTACCGTGGAGGGTACGGACCTTCTGTGAGACCTTCATTTTTGAAATCGGGTCCGGCTCGAGAATTCCATCACTAACACGGACCCGAAGAAGGAACGAAGTAGGAAGATTGCCGGGAAGGCCGGAGGCTGGCGAAGTCGCTTTCTTAGGAAGAAATCCACGAGTACACACCACTACTCGAATACATACCATTGCATGAAGATACACCCTTTTTGGAAGGAAGTAGATTCCATCCCCTTCCGCCGCGGTGACGAGGAAAATGTCCGCGAGATTGTTTCTACATTACCTCGACCCGCATACTACGACGACGACGGAAAGAAAAGGGCTAGGATTACACCATTTGCACGACTACGGACTGTGATTGAGAAGTTAGCAAAGAAGGAAAAGTGCCCGTATCGGAGATTCTAAGAAGGATAGGGCGGGGTGCCGATCGAATCCCGTCTTGGGCCGCGAGTAGAACCTGTCATCGTTACGGAAAAGCGAATAAAAGGATGAAGGCTAGTCGCTCCATCGTTGTTTCGGGGTTGCAGATTAGGGAGGATACCACCTTCCGGCATTTGGGCGACGAGACCATGCAGTCTAGACAGCCTGCTGCTAGAAGGATGGTATGGCGTCCGCTCTTGGACGATTAAGATTGAAACAACGGCCGAGAAGGAAAGTCTCGTCGGGGAGACTTGAATGCGAAGAAAGTGCTACTGCGGTAAAGGGGACTCATGAGAAGGGAACCGACGGCTATCACACGACAAGCTGCGAGGATGCACGGAAAGGACCGCTAGAGGATCGCTATGGAAAAGTTGAGGACTCGATATTCGACGATTAGCAAAGGAAAGGAAGAGAAATTCGGAGATGAGATTGATTCGTCGGAATTCATGGACGATGAGTATGCGAGAAATCAACATGGTCGAAACGCGAGCTTCGTCGGCTTCACGAGGTGCTCCTGCGGCCGCAGAAAGAGAGGAGCCGGAAGTAATGAGGAGGCGGCTTCGAGAGAAGACGATACGATCGCCGAATGGCGAAGAGGATGGAAGAGATGGTTGTAGCCCTAGCCACTCTCCGAAGTCGAGTGCAACCCCAAAGAGAGACACCCCCGAGAGGTCATTCACATTGTAGATGGAGGAAAGGAGATTACGTCCGTCAACGGGGATGATCGGTTAAAGAAGGATGCGACACGAAGTATGATTCCAGAAAAGGATATCAAGAGCTTGGTGGAACGGCGGAGTGCGAGAAGCCTTAGCACAATCGAAAGAGCGGGACATCCATTCGGACGGGTAGACCTTACCACGAAGAATTCGACGATTGTCCGATACCCGAAAGGCTTCGTACCACCTCTGTTCGAGACCTTTGATGGAGCCGGGAACCCCGACGGCATGTTGCACACTTTCGTGCTGAGTTGTTGCGATGCGGCGGAAGTGATGCATTACTCTTCCGACAATTTGTCGGCGGCACGTCGGGGATCGCCTTTGATTGGTATGCGGAATTATCGAATGGTTCGGTGAAGACATTCTCGGAACTAGAAAACCTCTTCATCGAGCGATTCGTCGGAGCTCGGCACCACATCCACTATAGGTGATTTAGTGGTAGAGAAGCGAAAGCCGAACGAAACTTTGGTGGATTACATACTTCGATGGAGGAACCTAAGTATGAAGTGTGAACCACGATTACAAGAACAACATGCGATCGGCATCTTACTTAAAAGCATTCACGGCCCGATAGCACTTCTCCTCGAGGGATTTACTATTAAGACTTTCGAGAAGTTGTTAAGCGAGGCGGGAGCTTGCGAGAGGAGGCGAAGCAATTAAGTTTCGCCGACAAGACGGACAAGCAAAAGCACTGTGAAGACTTTTGAAAAGAAATCCGGGATCGTTGCGGCGGTCGACGAAGGCGAGCAGGCGATGCAAATATCGTCCGAACGGCCGCGGCAACCTCGACGGAGTTACCGGCAACCCCGACCCGGCTATCGGTCATCTCGACGGTATGAACAACCGCCTCGTCCGCGATGTACATTAAGGGAGCTTCGAGCGAGAAGTACCGTTCAAGAATGAGGCGGTACCAAAAATGTTCCGCAGTCGATGAAGACTCCGGATTTCCAGTGCGCGAGCACAGAGACCGGAAGAAGTCAACAAGAAAGGTGATCCCGACTTTTGCCCTTACCACCGGATGCTTGGACACAAGATAGAAGATTGTATTACCTTGAAAGTTGGCTCGACGACAACCTTCGGAAAGGGAATATAACAATCCCGAAGGAGTACATGAAGGAACCCCGGAAAGGAGGTTCCGTCGATGTTGTCTCGGCTGATCTCATTGTTCGATAGATCCTATGCAGGCCGATGATGGATGGACTACCGCTTGGACGAGGTCTTCGAAATAGATTTTGGATCGACATCCAAGCCGCTTCGGTGCGAGCCTCGATTCGAGTTCGAAACCTGTCAAGTCGGCCTTATCACTTGCGATAGAAGAACCACCTCGACGGGAGACGATTGAAGAGAAGAAGAAAATCGATGAAGAAGAAGGACGGAGGCTCCTAAGGCTAGACTAGGGACTGCTTATCCTAGGATAGTTGTTTCGGATTCGGGGGAGAAATCCCTCGAACCTCGACTACTGTATGATTATGCTGCTCACTCCGGTGGGATCTTATAATGATAAGGGTTATGGCGTTGGCTACGTTTTGAGCTATTTCTAACGATTACGTAACTAGCGACGATCCGGACATCGATTTCGATACCAATGACAATTCTCGAATCATACACGATCTCGACGATCACGATGACGAAGAAGACATCCATCGAGGAGGCTACGAGAGTTCGACAAGCAATGAATCTATTTGCGAGTTTCGAGGAGCTCCGATCACGATAGAGTTAGAGCCTTCGGACTGCGAAGCTAATCCGGAAGAACTGTCATTCCGATTCGGGAGGAAACACCGAGCAAACTCGATACTAGAGTCGGAAGAAATTACGGAAGTTAACTTAAGAAGTGGAAGAGTTCTACCTCCGAGAATGGGTCCGAAGGACAAAGGAAAGCGAGTGGTTGTTCGGGAAGAACCAACCCGGCGGAAGAAATACCCGTTCGAGAAGAAATCGAGACACATGAAAATAAAGTGGACTACAACGTGCTAGCCCATCTTAGGAAACTACCGACGAAGCTAAGCATCTACGACGCTCTCATCTTATCGAAGGAGATGAGAGAAGCTCGATCGAGGCCTTACTTGATCCGGAAATTTGCTTAGCTCGAATGGTCGGAGATTCCTTAGATGAGGTTTGCTCGTTAAAGGAACGACGAGGTGTTACCTTCGCGGACAATGACCTACTACTTGGGACGACGGATCATGACCGACAGTTGTACATTTCGATTACTGATTGGGAAGTTTACACTCTCCGGAGTATTGGTGGATCCGGGAGCATCGATTGATATAATGAGTCTTCGAACACTAGCATATTTGGAAATTGATGCTCGCGAGCTCGAAGCCGACAAAATGTTATTAAGAGGATTCGACCGGAAAGGAGAAAGAGCCCTCGGATCGATAACACTACTAATGAAGACCGGTGACTTAGCAAAGACAACCTCGAAATTTCACATAATTGATTCGAAACGTCGTTCGACGCTCTCTTGGGCCGACCATGGATACATGAAAACGGGATGGTACCATCATCTCTACATCGGTGCATCAAATACTACGATGGAGGGGAACGGTGCATCGAAAGGTGACTTACGACCATTCTCCGTACATGAAATTGGAATCCATGAAGATGCGGCTTATTATGCACCTCCGAAGAAAACAATCTTCTCCGAGAGATACCATAACGAATGAAGCAGAAAAGTTCGGGACAACGAAGAACACTGAAGTTCTAGTCCAACGATCACTCACCACTCCCTTACGACGAGATGGTGAAGGTTTCTCCACGACTCGCATCCGAGGTCGAGGCGGGGACGAGGTCGTGGCGAGACGTTAGGACGAGTTGGACGAGAGGAAACCGGCCATCGATGTTGATTGGGAAGATAGTTACGAAGAAGAAAAAGAAATCGAAACAAGAAGCGGCGACAATAAGTCGGAAGAAGCCGCAATTCGAGATCTCTCTCGAAGATGAGAAGAACGAAGAATATAAATCGATGTACGAGAAGATTAACCACTTATGTACATACTTATGACCACTGACCCCGATCCATTCTAATAAGATCGAGGGTATGGTGGTCGAAGAGGTACATAGCGGCGGTGCTGAAGCCGATCAGAATTCTACTGTGGTGCTCCTTCCTCCAAAGCGAAAATAATGTACAATTTGAAGATGTCACTTCATCGGAATTAATGGAATTACCTTTTGAGTGGTACTCTCCCTGTGTTCGAAATTTAATTCGGCGTGGTTTCTTACCTCGACAATGGACGAAAGGTCGATCACAACATTTTGAAAAATTATGGAATAACTCCGGTCGTCCACCCGATTCAAAGCATGGTCTCGGATTCGGCACGGTAGGATCGGTTGACGATGCTTGAATTTTGCTTGGTTGTCACTTGCGAGTCTAATGAAGCTTGCATGGAAACTACGGAAGAATTTGAAGATTTACAAATTGGAGATGCTCCACGGAATTCGAAGAAGAGATCAAATCTACTGATAGATGAGTTAACGGAAGTTAACTTAGGTACTAGCGAAGAGCCTAGACCTACCTTTGTTAGCTCCTTACTCGATAAAGAAGACTCCGAAGAAATAATCGAGTTATTAATGGAATTTAAATACTTGTTTTGCTTGGAGCTACGATGAGATGCCGGGATTAGCTCCGAGAGGTCGCGAGTCCATAAGCTAGGAGTGGATCCTACGTCTGTCCGGTCGGACGAGGTCCCGAGAAGAATGCGTCTAGAAATCGAACAACAAGTCATAGCTGAAGTTAAAAAGCTAATAGACGCTAAATTTGTCAGTGAAGAACAATACCCGACTTGGTTAGCCAATGTGGTGCCGATCGAAAGAAGAATGGTCGGATCGAGAATTTGTGTGGATTTCGGAGATTTAAACAAGGCATGTCCAAAGGATGAATTCCCTCTACCGATCCCGGAACTAATGATCGACATTGCTTCGACACATGAAATATTCTCATTCATGGATGGATCTTCGAGGATACAACCAGATAAAAATGGCTCCGAGAAGATGAAAAGCTTACGGCATTCGGAACGCCGATCGGAGTATATTGCTACACGGTGATGCCATTCGGAGCGAAGAACGTAGGAGCGACCTACCGGAGAGCGATGACAAGAATTTTTGATGATCTCATCTACAATCGAGTCGAATGCTTACGTGGACGATGTGGTCATCGAAAGCAAAGTAAAGGAAAACCACTGTATGATTTGAGAATTGTTTTCGAACGATTAAGACAATTTAACCTTAAGATGAATCCCTTAAAATGCGCCTTCGGCGTCACCTCCGGGAAATTCTTAGGATTCGTTGTCCGACATCGTGGAATTGAAATCGACCGGAAAAGATTAAAGGCTATCTTAGAAATGCCGCCTCCCGAAAACCTTAAAACAACTACGATCTTTTCGAGGAAGGTGGCATATCTTCGACGCTTTATCTCGAACTTGTCGGAGTAGGTGTCAGCCTTTCTCGGCACTAGTTAAAAAGGACGCCGAATTTATTTGGGAAGAGAAATGCCGAGAGGGCCTTCGAGGACATTAAACAATATTTAATGACACCTCCTGTCTTAGCGGCCCCGATCTCGGGTAGACCGGCGATACTTTATACCGCGGCTTTAGACGACTCTCTCGGAGCCACGTTAGCCGGAGTCGATGATGAGGGTAAAGAAAATGCTCTTTACTACCTAAGCCGTCGTTTACTTCAGACGGAAATAAGGTATCCCGCAATTGAAAAGCATTGTTTGGCCACGATCTTCGCCGCTCAAAGCTCGGGCACTACATGCTTTCTCATAAGGTCGACCTGATCTCGAAATTTAATCCATTGCAATACTTGATGACTCGTCCAACGCTTTCGGCGGACTTGCCGGATGGTCGATGATATTATTGCAATTCGATATAACTTTCGTGCCTCTTCGTGCCAGTAAAGGGACAAGTCTTAGCGGACTTCCTCGCGAGCACACCCTTCGCGGCGGAATCTCCTCTCGATGACGACTTGCCGGATGAACAAATAATGAGCTTAGAAGACCACGATGATCGACGTTGGGAATTATATTTCGACGGAGCATCTTCGGCACACAAAGACGAAGAATCGCAAGTGATAGTGCCGTAAGGCGGGGATCGGATTAATCTTTATAACACGGAGCGGGGGATGTTAAGATACTCCTACCACTTGACGAGAACCGTGTACGAACAACGAAGCGGAATACGAAGCCCTCATAACGGGGTTCGGAATTAACTATTCGAATGGGGATAACGAGACATCAACATCTACGGGGATTCGCGATTAATCATTCAACGGATCGTCGGACGGTACAAAATTTTAAAGCCGAGACTCGAGCAATACTTCCGGTATGCCATACGATTGTTGGAACGAATTCCGAATGTGACGATCTACAAAATTCCCGAGAAAGAAAATGCTTTAGCGGATGCGTTAGCTCGCCTCGCAAAAGAATTTGCTTGCTTGCAAGATGAATCGGTGGAAGTGTCGGTTCGCGGACGTCGAGTCCTATCGCGGCTCGACATAGACACAATACACAAATCGGGAAAAGAAGAAGAATCGGTTGCGACGGTGACGAGAAAACACGAGAAGATTGGCGACGGCCATTAATAGACTACTGCGAAACGGGAAAACTACCGGACGATAGGTCGTTAGCCCATCGGATCGAAAAGAACTGCTGTCCTACGCATTAATAAACAACACGTTATACGGAAGGTCTTTTGATCAAATGTGGCTAAGGTGCCTAAGCGGGTCCGAGGCCCGTGAAATTGTTAAAGAGATGCATTCAGGACTTTGTGTCGCTCACCAGTCGGGTCCGATGATGAAAATGAAAATTAAAAGACTAGGGTACTATTGGCCCTCGATGATGACCGACTGCATGAAAATCGCCGAAGGCTGTCACCAATGCCGAGTGCACGGAGTGGTTCTACACCGACCTCCAAATGTGCTACATCCGACAATTGCGTCGTGGCCATTTGAATGTTGGGGCACGGATATAGTGGGTCCGATAGAACCACAATCTTGAAAGGACATCGCTTCATTCTTGCGGCTACGGATTACTTTTCCGAGTGGGCGGAGGCGGTTCCACTTAGAGAAGTGAAAGCACACCACGTGCTTACGGTTTTCGAGAACCAAGTTGTCTACCGTTTCGGAGTGCCGCGCGAGATTATCTCGGATAATGGGTCGGCATTCGAAGCACGCAAATCAACAATTTTGTCGGGAGACACGGAATCGGTGGCGATATTCGACAATTTACTACCCGAAGAGCAAACGGCCTCGGTCGAGGCTTTTAATAAAACTCTCGTTCGAATCTTAAAGAAAACTTTGGACGATAATAAGAGAAATTGGCACGAGAAGTTATTAGAAGCCTTATGGGCCTACCGGACAACCTTCGGAACTCTACTCGAAGCTACACCTTACGCTGCGGTGTATGGGTCCGAGGCGGTGTTACCTTTAGAGGTTCGGCTTCCTTCACTCAGAATTGCGGTTGCAAACAAAATCACGACGGAAGAGAATGCCAAATTACGGCTAGAAGAATTAGAAAGCACGGAAGGGAAAAGACTTGCGGCGCGACGGAATTTAGAACTATACCAAGCTAAGATGGTTCGAAGCCCATGACGAGTCGGTCGCCCGAGAACCTTGAAAGTTGGTGACTTAGTTCTCGTTCTCAGAGACCTATTCTTGCACACCGCGAGATAGGAGGAAAATTTGAACCCACTTGGGAAGGGCCGTTTGTGGTTGAAGCGGTATACTCGGGAGGCTCCTACCGGCTAGTGAATTGCCGAGGAGAACGACATATGCTTCCGATCAATGGACGATACTTGAAAAAGTATTACGCTACACGATGTTTCGAAGGAATGAATTCTTCATCCTACAGAAGCACGGGCGAAGTAGTTACTTATGAATTAGGTCCGAACCCAAAAATAATAAAAAATGTGCTAAAATAAATAAAATCATGATAATAAAGTTTTCCTTGTTTTCTTTTCCATATCAAAATCTTTTTCCTGATCTTATCCCACTTCATTCCTGTTAAATTTAAAAATACAAGAAGTAATAAAAAAACTGTCTTTAATAAACATTTTCTTAATGTTCTTGTTCTTAGTACAACCCCTGATCCTTTTCCTTGTCTTTTCGCAGGGAAATGTCGAACGGGCGGTTGGTCCTGAACTTTAGAAATGGCGTAAGCCTTGCACTCGATGAAAAGAGGGTGAAAGATGGAGCGATAATCGAGATTGACTCGGACTTCGCACCAGCAGGCCTACAATATGAGGAAAGTGGTCGGGTCCCAGTTGACCGAAGAAGCTGCCCGGTCGGACGATGATGAAAGTGGGTGGCCCGAGCCACCATCCGACGACAAGAAAGGAAAACAAACGTCGAAGAAGATAAGAAAATCGAAGTACGCGTAGTCGCTACGGCGGAGGGCGAGCTTGTCGGCGCCGCGCCCGCGAAGACTCGGGAAGTTCGAAGAGCTACTCTCACGACAACTCAACGAAGAAATAAAAATCGCCGTATCCGCAAGATGTTAACCAAACTAGCGGCGGACCGGCGCGACGAGGCGATTCTGCTGCCGGTACATACACTTCGAGGACACCGGTTCACTGGTGCACTGAAGATAGGAGGCCGGCTCCTAGGATAACGAAAGAGACCGGGGAAATCTCACGAAGAGCGGAAGAAAGAAGGCTACCACGCCACCGGATAGAGCCACCGGTAATGCATGACCTTGTTGCGGAAGCGACCCGGAGGATGTCCCGACGGACATCATCCCCGAGGAGCCGAGGTATGCGGGAGAACGTGAAGGGATTGAGCCGTATATCCCACAATACGTCACTGAGGCCCCGCCATTTGCAGATTATTCCGGAATACGAAGCTGGAAAGAATGCGAGAATGTCGAAAAGAAACCTTTGAATACTTCGAGAGAATCGAGGCGGAAGGATCAATATACTTAGAAGGCCTCGAGCTACATACGGACGTGTTCTCGGAATATGAACAACAACAAATCGTGGATCGCATCCGGGATTTGAAAAGAATGGGCCGAGCGGGCCACCTGAAGAAAACACTTACTCGGAACCCCGGAGATGGATGCCGGTGAAAGGTAGAATTACGATACAATGCGGATCTTGCTACAACTTCGCGGAAGACGGGAAGGGAAACCCACCGGGAATACTCCGTCATGGCCGAGTGGATCCGATGCCATTAGTCATCAAGAGAATGGTAAAAAGATTGATAACATGGAGGGTACTGCCGGCGGATTGCATACCCGACAAGCTGCATTATTAACATTTACAAGAAGGGTATTGCATACCCCGCACATAGATCACCACGACTTTGTCGGACCTTTACGCACGGTTTCTTTTACGAACGAGTGTAATATCATGTTCGGATGCGACCTCCGGATAGCGAGGCCCGAGGTGAGTTCCGAGGGCCGGTGAAGATACCATTACCGGTAGGTTCCGTCATGATGCGAAGGGCAACGGAGCGGATGTCGCTAAACATTGCATACCGGGAGTACCGGTGAAGCGGATCTCGGTTACTTTCGGAAGGATGGATGACGGGAAGACACCTTACCACTTCCGGCCGGACCCGGAGCTAGAGAGCCTCCGGCCTTACGAGTTGTGAGTTACATGGAAAATATCACACCTCCAACGTACATCCATACGGCATCCTTGCCGAGGATGGCTTGGAAGGTGATGTTATTGACCATGTACCCCACTATTCAGACATGGATTTTTGACAGATACCTTTTTGGATGGATCGACAAAGATCATACATAGTCCGTTTTGAGTCTACATGGATTGTATGAGATGTATTCCAGATCGAGTTGTATGATGTATCTTCGACATGATTGGAATGAAAGTGACCATGTCACATTTTTGGCCTTCACCTCTTTTGTGCGAATTGAGTTGGGAAACGCCATTAAAGTTAAATGAACTTCGAACAAAGAACGAGAAAAGAAATAAAAAAAAAGAATAAAAGAAAACTTTCCTTAAAAATCTAAAAATGATGAACACCAATTCACATGGACATTAAATAAACGATAAAATAAATTTGAATCGTTAAAGGACAAACAAAATGAGCACAAACTTTAAATCAAATTCAAATTCGATCTTTCCGGATTTCGAATCAAATCTCGATCGAATTTCGAATTCGATCTTTCCAAATTTCAAATCGAATCTCGATCAAAGTTCAAATTCGATCTTTCCAAATTTCAAATCAAATCTCGATCAAATTCGAACTCGACCTTTCCAAATTTGAAATTCAATCCGTTCTACTCTCTCCCTTGTACGGGATGGAAGCGGTTGATTCCATTGACACGGATCGAATACGATGGCGAGGAATTATATCCAATCCAAACCGGTGACTTCCGATCGACTCTTTTGAACGGGATATGTAACATCTACATATTCCCTCCTGATATATTTCCTTCCATGAAAGTCTTTTACAACTTTCATGAAATTCTCGAAACACCAAAATTCCACACTTTTCAAATCAACACTACAAATCTTTGCAAAGTCAATGACTATTCAAAAATCAAAATTTTGGAGTTGAGGATTTTACATCCGAGACTGCATTGCTTTAGGATTCTTTCCCTATCGCAATGAAATACATCAAAATCAAACTTTTGGAGTTGAGGATTTTACATCCGAGACTGCATTGCTTTAGGATTCTTTCCTATCGCAATGAAATACATCAAAATCAAACTTTTGGAGTTGAGGATTTTACATCGAGAGCTGCATTGCTTTAGGATTCTTTCCTATCGCAATGAAATACATCGAAATTCAAACTTTTGGAGTTGAGGATTTTACATCCGAGACTGCATTGCTTTAGGATTCTTTCCTATCGCAATGAAATACATCAAATTCAAACTTTTGGGTTGAGGATTTTACATCCGAAATTGCATTGCTTTAGGATCCTTTCCCTATCGCGATGAAATACATCGAAATTCGAACTTTTGGGTTGAGGATTTTACATCCGAGACTGCATTGCTTTAGGATCCTTTCCTATCGCAATGAAATACATCAAATTCAAACTTTTGGGTTGAGGATTTTACATCCGAAACTGCATTGCTTTAGGATCCTTTCCCTATCGCAATGAAATACATCAAATTCAAACTTTTGGGTTGAGGATTTTACATCCGAGACTGCATTGCTTTAGGATCCTTTCCTATCGCAATGAAATACATCAAATTCAAACTTTTGGGTTGAGGATTTTACATCCGAAGCTGCATTGCTTTAGGATTCTTTCCTTATCGCAATGAAATACATCAAAATCAAACTTTTGGGGTTGAGGATTTTACATCGAGAGCTGCATTGCTTTAGGGTTCTTTCCATATCGCAATGAAATACATCAAAATCAAATTCTTAGGGTTGAGGATTTTACATCCGAAGCGCATTGCTTTAGGATTCTTTCCCTATTGCGATGAAATACATCAAAATCAAACTCTTGAGGTTAAGGATTTTACATCCAATACCGCATTGCTACGAGATCTCTCCTCATTGTAATGATTCGATCTAATCGATTCGATTTTCTTTTGAGGTTGAAGATGTTACATCTAAAACCATAAAATTTCAATCTTCATTTCAAGTTCAAATCCCTTCAAATTAATTTTGACAAAACTTCAATCTAAATTGAAACTCAAACTAAATCTGAGCTCACACATCAAAACTTAAGTTGAAACAAAATAAAATCTAAATTGAAATTCTCCCTGATCATGCGATTTGGGATTCGCCTCCTTTTCCTTTCCCCAGCGAGAGTTCAGGGATCTCCAGTCTCAGCGATATACTTGACACTCCCCAGCAGAAATTCTTCTACTTCGTCCTAAGTTTGTCACTTGTACATATGTGTTGGATTTTTTGATCGCTTCGGTCAACACCAATACGCGCGGTGTGCTCCGTCGGCTCACCACACTTTATTGGGGGTCCATTTGTTGACCTCATTTTTGATGAGGTCTTCTCTTCTTCTTTTAGTACTTAGGATCTAGCCTTAGGCTTTTCCTTTGACTATCTTAGAAGACTAGAATTGGGATCCACCACTTTTTAGAAATTCAAACCACTTCTTAACTCCTGCAAACTCCACAAACTTGATTGTAGACCCCTAATCGCACTAGAGGGTTGAAATCGAATGTGGAAGTTTAAAGGATGAGTTCCTATAGGACTCTTTGGCCTTAGGAGCGCCACAGGTGGCCTGGTGCAGTGGAGGGCTGACTTACACACACACTACACTTATACACTACACCTCCTAAAAACACACCCATACCTAACTTGACCTCTGACTCACGTAGGTGATTCACATGGATGGTCCTTAACCCCTAAGCCCTTGGTAAGAGGGTTAGGAACAACATAGTGGATGCCTCGAAATGAGTCCCTTCATGGCTCATGTGGGCTTGATATGGCTTCATGGCTCAACCAAAATGATTTCATTCCACTTACATTTACCCAATCTTCAATTTTCCAAATTTTCGATTTTTGACCCCTGGACCCTACACACTAAACTTTGCCAAAACCCTTGAAATTACCCAAATTTTTCAAAATTTCCAAATCACCCAAAATTCCTCAAAATCAATCCCAAACATTTCCACATCACTCAAATTGATCACTCATAGCCAAAAATACCAAAAATTCCAAAAATACCTCCCAATACCCTCCAAATACCCAAAATACCCCTCTTGACCCAAAAATCCAAAAATTCAGAAAATTCCCAGAAAATTCTAGAAAATCCCGAATATTCCCAATTTCATTTTGTTCAACTACACCAAAGGCCAATTTTGTCAATTTACCCCACTTTTATCAAAACCCCCAACATGACCCATTTTAACCCTAAGTGAACCCAATGTCAAACCAAACCTACCCAATTGACCCAAATTCTAGTCCAATTCAATTCTAAACTTCAATTCAACATTCCCAACACCAATCTAGACCAAATCCAAGTCCAATTTGATTGACATTTGGATCCAATTTCACTTTTGGCCTTAAAGCCCGATTTGGACCCATGACCTGAAACCTAACCCAAACTCACCCGATTTAACTCCAATTAACCCCAAATCTTTTCTAAACCTTCCTTAACATTCCCAAAAACAAAACACTAACATGATTTGCCCAAAATTTAGACCCAAACCCCACTCAAATTCAACCCAAAACCAAAAGGCCCAATTTTGACCTAAACCAAAACCTAACCCAGAATAAGCCCGAACCCCAAAATCAAAACCCAACCAAAGCCAAAACCTCTTTGAAACACTCCCATAAACATTTCCCAACATTTATTTTACATCAATTTCAACCCTAGCCCAACATTGGCCCAAGTTAGCCCAATTTGACCTACATTGGCCCATTTACCGAAGAAGCCGAATTCGACCCAATTCGAACCCAAATCACTCCCAACTTGTTTCAAATCACTCATGACATATCCATAAACTAAACCCAACAATTATTAGGCCCAATACTTCACAAAATTCCCATCCATGAATTCATTTTTAAACTCAAAAGCCCACTTACATGAAACCTTCTAAAAGCCCAAATTCCATGCTAAATCCCATATGACAAATTATTCTCATCATACCCTTAATTAAAATCAATCCCTAAGTTTCAAAAACTCATCATGAAGCCATTCCAAATTAAGCCCCATACAAATTCCCATCAAAATACCAAAATTTTCTTAAATCCATTTTCATGAAATTGACTTGGCTTTTCCCAAGCTAAAGGTGAGCCATGAAGCCACTGCTTAAGCCACATGGAAGCCATGTGAGCCTGTTTGACATGTGACCATACCACATTGGGCAAGAGGAGGAGACCTTTCCTTAATTCCTAAAGGTCTTTAACCTCACTCCATGATACCCCTTAACCATGATTTAATCTAAATATGTACTTGGATAAGTGACATTCACCACCTTTTGACCGGCTAACCTAACTGACTTTCTCTCGGCCTAAACTAGCCTTGGGAAATGCACCTAGCCCAAACGGATGGGTTGACCAAACTGAGCCAAGATTAGCCATATCCCCATGCCATTTTAATCCAAGCACTTTACACATGGCATTTGCCGATTGCCTACACTAAACCCCAGCCACGACCCACCTGAACAAGATGGTGACCCGATGCTCAGCCGGCCGACCACCACGGCCGCCGGAAAACACCATGGCCGAGAGCTCGCATGTGAGCCGAACTTGGAATTCCCCTTGCTGAGCTGCCCCATGCCCAATGGCCACCATGGTTGTTCTTCCCGTGCCAGAGCAGCTCGATCCTGACCCTTGGCCATCCCTCGGAGGCTCTCCGACCACCTCTATTTAAACCCGACCCCCTCGCGACCATGGAGGAGAGTTGCACAAACCTTGTCGAAACTACGCAAAATTGTTCCAAACTACTACTCCATACTTAGAGCGAGTTGATCCCAGGTGTCGATTTGCCCTAATCCCCACTCACAGAATCCGATTTCTCAGCTGAAATTTCACCCAAAACCAGGACACTTTGCCACGGTGAGCCAATCCTCAAATTGATTGGTCCTACACCTTCACTTGGACCAAGAGGAGAAGTTTCCCGCTGAAAGCCCCATCTCCGAGGCCACCCGGTTGTTCCGGCCTCCAAGCTTTGCGATCGGGCGTGGTCACTTTCATAGCTAGGTAATTCACCGGACCGGGAGACTTCATGCGGAGCTTGTTCGGGATCCGATCGAAGGTGACACAACCCTCGGATTGAAGCCACACTTCTACGAGCAAAGGTATGAGCTAATTCTTCATCCCGAGCTTATGGAGATTCTCCATTTCAAATGCTTTAATTTCGATACATGATCACCGTATAGATGTATTCGTCTCTTCAAGACGAATCCATAGAGCATAAGAACATGAAAATCCATTGAGTATTGAGTGAGATATTAGGGATTTAGTGTGGACGGCTCTCGGGTGAGGACGCTTGGGGACGATGAACGGATGTCGTTCATTTAATACACGCGCGGACGGACGGCCAGGATCGCGCCGGATCGGGAGATGGAACGACACGGCGGGCCCCGGAGCGGCGAGTCGGATGGCGGCGCCGAATCGGAGAGCGCGACGCGTGTACGTTCGGAGCTGCCTGAGGTTGACGCGGCGCCGCGTGGATAAATAGAAAATTAGGTTATTTTTCTATTTAGTTAATTCCCTAAACTTCAAAAATGCATAACTTTGTGTAGAAAAATCAGAAAAATAAAATAAAAATACCATCTTGCTCAGTGAATAGAGGAGAATAATGTGGGAAAGAAATCATTTAATTTCATCAAGTATTTTTTTTTTAATAATTTATTTACCCTCTGCATTATTTTAATTCTCCATGCATATAGGAAATTCACCATGACATGAGACCATAGGGCTTTTGAAGCCTCTGAATATGGAAACATTCCTGCAGATTTTCCAAAGTCGGAGACCATCCTATGAGAAGTTATTGATTTTTCAAATTCATGTTACTTGTTTTGAGTATTTTAAATCCAATAATTAGCATGTTGTGAAATAAATTCTAGCAAAATTTGGTGATGTTTCTTATGACCGAGAGGACCACTAGGAAAAATAGGTTTTGAATTAGTTCATTTAAAATAACCACTAATTGGCTTAAACACCCAAAATAGGTCCCTAATTAATTAGAGTTAACCATACATCAAATTGACTTGAAATAAATTCTCCACTAACCTTTAGGATCAGAGGAACCCACCATAAAAATTTGAAGTCAATTGGACTTGGTTAGCCCTACTTAAATGGGTTGATTAAGCCATTTAGCCAATTTAAACTTTAAAAATTCATAACTTTCAAAATACTTTTCAAAAATTCACCAAATTGGTTTTGGAGCCTCTCGATATCAGGAGAATTTAAGAAAATTAAAATTTCGATTTTCTAAAAAAGTTGATTTTTTGGTATTATTTTAATATTTTAATAATTAAAAAATAATAAAAATCACAAAAATAATAAAATTCATCAAAATGCCACATTTTGAATTTTAATCACTTGGGAACAAACCCCATATTTTTCTTAGGTCTATTTGGTGAGATATTAAATTTTAAAGCCCTAAGGTAATTTTAAAATTAAAAAAATATATTTTCTAGTATTTCCACTAAAATAATTCTAATAAATCATAGAAAAATAAGAAAATTGTAAAAATTGATTCTCTGATTTCGTTGATATCAGAGAGATTTTTGAAAAATATAAAATTCATTTTTCAACCTTTATTTTATTTTTAAAGTAATTAATACTCCAAAACTTAAAATAATTATAATAAAAATAATATAATTCAAAAAATCACCAAAATTGGTCCAAGTAGTCCTCTGGTCATTAGGAATGTCCCATAATTTTCTTAAGGACAGAAACTTTCCCTTGGTCATATTATTAAATTTTCCTTGGAAATCTCTATTTTCCACCAAAAATAATTACATAAATAAATTAAATACGAGAAAAATCACATTTTCTCCTCTCATGTCTTTATTGGCATATGAGTGAAGTCACATAAAAATTTCAAGTTCATTTAAGCTCAATTTAGTGAGTTATGAAATTATTAAGCTTGAAGGGCAAAGTGGTAATTAATGTTTTAATTAAAACCTTAGGTTTAATAAAATTAAAGAGTAAAATATTTGATCTTAATATGATTTGGATGATTGAAATTTAAACAATTAAAGGGTAGAAACCTATTAAATAATTTAAAAATAAGTGAAATCAACCTTAATTAAATAATTAATTAAATTTGGAAGAATGATAAAGTTGGAATTATTAAATAGGGATATTATTATGGAAGAGATTTGTTCTTTAATCTAAGAATCCCTAAATTAATCATCTCGATAATATTTAATTCTTAATTAAAATGATAATTCAAATTTAAGTTTTAAAATGTTAAAGGACTTAATCATTAAAATTAAATTAAAAGTTAAATTATTAAACTCTCTTTAAATTTTCAATTAAATTAAAATTAAAAAAATAAAATTAAATTAAAGATTAAATTAAATTAAATCAAACAAATTAAATTAATTTAAATTAAATAAAATAAATAAAATTAAATTAGATTGAACAAATTAAATTAAAATTGAATTAAATTAAAAGTAAATTAAATTAATTAAATAAAATTAAATTAAAACATATTAAATTAAATTAAATCAAATTAAATTAAATTAAATTAAAATTGAATTAAATTAAATTAAATTAAATTCAAATTCAAATTAAATTAATTAAATTAAATTAAATTAAAACATATTAATTTAAATCAAATTAAACTAAATTAATTAAATTAAATTAAATTAAAGCATGTCAAATTAAATTAAATTAAATTAAATTAAAATAATAAAATCAAGTTAAAATTAATATCAAATCAAATTAAATTAAATTAAAATTAAAACTAAACAAAATTAAATTATATTAAAGTTAAATTAAAAAAAATAATAATAACATCACATAAGACATAAAGAAATTCAAAATAAAGCAACTTGAACACTATTCCAAATTTAAACCCATTAATTTAAATTAAATCATAAACCACTTGAACACCAATTTGCCCTCGAAAGCTTTGGTTATCATAACTCCTAAACGAACGTTAAATGAAATGTTACTTCACCTATAGGATATTCAAATGTCCTAGTTCACTGAGCAAGATAA
The DNA here is from genome assembly GCA_022702705.1 of Papilionanthe hookeriana x Papilionanthe teres. Classification (NCBI taxonomy): domain Eukaryota; kingdom Viridiplantae; phylum Streptophyta; class Magnoliopsida; order Asparagales; family Orchidaceae; genus Papilionanthe; species Papilionanthe hookeriana x Papilionanthe teres. The sequence goes on along the minus strand of JAKZJZ010000921.1, from coordinate 8,071 downwards.
CAAAACTTGAATTCCCGAATGATTAATTCATTTGTATGATTAAATTCATTTGGACTTAAAACAATTCTAGCAATATTGAAAAGATGTTTAAGATTCTTCTTAAGAACTTCCTCAATATGACGGGATGTTTATAAGAACAATTGAACTTAATTATTCTTTGATGAAGAAAATCGTCCTCAAACCAAAATACAAGAACCTAGACGTCATAGGAAATGACTGGCTATAGGATTAGGAATTTGGTAGAAAACCATAACACTTCCCTTAGCTTTACCATGGAACTTGCTTAAATATTCTAATTGTGTTTTAAGTGCAGCATGGGATGACGGGAAGACCCTCCAGGTACGCTTTTATTTTATTGCAATTTACCTTATTGCAATTTATTTAATCGCATCGCACTTACTTTTCTTGCATGATAAACAATTGTTGCATGAAAACCCACACCTTTAGGATAGTCCATAAAACTGAAACCAAAACTAAGTTAAAAGTCATTGCAAGATAAAATTCACCGCCACAACATTTAAAAATATAAAACAACTCAAAATTTAATCACAAACAGAACACAAAATTGCGATTACAACTAAATTAAAACGTCTGTTGGATGATCGGGAATACCTCGGATGATGTAACCTACGTGTTGCTAACGGGATTTCCCACGGTCTAAATGAAAGTGTGGAACTCATTCGGTTGAGTTTAGTAAATTCATCCGGACTAAGTGAATCCGATAAAAATAACGATGCTGGAAGGATGGAGCTAGTGGGATCTTAGCAGGTGTTGTTATAATCAACTTTAAGATTTGTTTTAAATAAAACATAAAAATACTTGGAAATTAAGATTTTCTCTAAACCAAAACACTTTTCTCATCTCTCGATTTATTACTTCTAAAACTAAACCTGCTGACAACAAGGAGCTCGGAGCATGGTGGGCGACACGGCCATCGTTATCGACGAGAACTTGAATCTACATCGGCAAAACCATTCTTAGAATTAAATAACGAAGCCATAGGACTTCGAGGTAGTTTGCACTAGTGCAACATAAATCCTCGACCTTTTGTTACGCATTTGCATGATCATGTCATGTAAATTAAGCCCTAACCGGTCTTAGGACTCCGAGGTAGTCGTTTAGTGCGACATAAACCGTCATATCTTCGAGGCTATTTGTAAGATCATATCATACAAATATAAGTCCTAATTAATTAAAATTGGCAAGATCAAAACATTAAATAAACATTAGGAATTTCCTAAATTCAAGCCAAACAATAGGATAGTCGGGAAATTATCGAAGTTCGCTTCGAATCTGTAATTTCTCCTACCTTTCTTCCTTTGAATTCCCAAAATAAAATCTTCCACATTTGATCCATTCCCCATTGAAATTCCAAAATTCAATCCCTTGAAAACTTAAACTTTGAAATTCTTGAGAGCGAAATTATTGATTATTATCGAGAGTTTTCTTAGGTGATTCCCGTCACTTAAGATGTAATTAACTATAGGGGCTTGCCCTTATAGAGAATTTTAAAGAACCCGAGTAATATAAACCTTGTTTAATGCTTTCATATTAAGCGGGGAATTTGTCGGCTTATAAAATTGGTTCGCGAGACCGAACGGATGTCACAAATCTTCTAGTTTATTTAATTGAGCCTCATCATCAAGCAGTGTGTCTATCCTTAGGGATAGATACACGGTTTGTGGTGCGGTGCTCGTTTATATAAACTATTTGGGATGTGAGATCGGTTTGATTTCATATCTTAAAATCTTCAAATTTTAAAAATTATTTTTAAAATCAAATACTAATTTTCAAATTATTTATTTAAATAAAATTAAAATTTCGCCGACAATTTCTCTTAGGCGACTCCCTTTTTCAAAATACAGTACAACCTCAAAATAATGCCGACAGGAACATCTATTAAAAATATCAAAACTCAACTTGGACATATTGCTACTGCGCTAAATAACAGAATACCTAGAACTTTTCTAGTAATGTGGAAATAAATCCTAAAGATCGAGGAAAAGAACAAATTAAAGCAATACGACTAAGGAGTGGAAAAAAATTAGAACCTCGAAATTCAAAAAGAACTTGAAAGCCAAAAGAGGAAGTGGAAATTGAAAAGGAAACACTTAACGAGATTCGAGCTTAGAACATCCTTTAATACCTATGAAAATTTACGTTGAAAAACCTCACCACCATTTCCTCAGACGACTAGCTCGACATAAAAAGATAAACAATTTGCTAAATTCTTTGAAATATTAAAGAAATTAACAATCGATATACCTTTTATCAAAGCTTTAGATCGGATGCCAAATTATGTAAAATTTATGAAAGATATTCTAAATAAGAAAAGAAAATTCATCGATAATGAAACAGTCGCACTTAGTGAAGAGTGTAGTGCTTATTATTCGAAGAAGCTTCTTGAAAAATTGAAAGATCCTAGTAGTTTCACTATACCCTGCGCTATAGGAGAAAAATTTTATGGAAAAGCTTTGTGTGACTTAGGAGCAAGCATCGATCTAATGCCTCTATCGATTTTTAAGAGATTAGGATTAGGAAAAATTACACCTACTTCGGTAACCCTTCGATTAGTTGATCGTTCGGTTACCTATCCTAAGGGAGTTATTGAAGATGTGTTAGTAAAAGTGGATAAATTTATCTTCCCGGTAGATTTTATTGTTTTAGATATTGGAGGAAGATAAAGAAATTCCTATCATTTTAGGAAGACCATTTTTAGCTACTTGGAAAAGCTATGATTGATGTTCGAAAGGAGAATTAACTATGAGAGTAAATGACCAAAAAGTTACCTTTAATATTGCAAAATCAATGAAATATCTGCTTGCTAGAAAAAGATGATGAATGTTTTCGGATGGAAATACTTGAACATTTACAACAAGAACATTTTAAGGAATATTACGAAGATAAATTAGAAAAAGAAAACACTGAATTAATTGAAGATAATAATGAAGAACTAGATTATATTCGGGAAAGATTTGAATTTTTGGATAATACTGAAAACAACGACAAGAATATAGTTCCATCGATTATTAAACCTCCCGAACTTGAGCTAAAAATATTACTCGATCATTTGAAATATGCTTATTTAGGTAATTCTTCAACTTTACCAGTTATTATTTCATCGCATTAAACGAATCTCAAGAACAAAAACTTTTAGAAACTTTAAAAAAATATAAGAAAACTTTTGGTTGGACTTTAGCGGATATTAAAGGAATTAGTCCTTCGATATCGTATGCATAGAATTATTTTAGATGATGAACATAAACCTAAAGCGAGATCTCCAAAGGAGATTAAACACGATAATGAAAGAAGTAGTTAAGAAAGAAATTTTAAAATGGTTAGATAATGGTATTATATACCTATTTCGATAGTGCTTGGGTAAGCCCGATTCACTGTGTTCCTATGAATGGAGGAGTGACCGTCACTGCCAATGAAAATAATGATCTTATTCCTATAAGACAAGTTACTGGTTGGCCTATATGTATTGATTATAGGAAATTAAATATCGCCACCAGGAAAGATCACTTCCCTTTACCATTTCTAGACCAGATGTTAGATAGATTAGCCAGACATAAATATTTTTGTTTTCTAGATGGATACATCGGTTATCATCGAAATACAAATTGCTCACGAGGATCAGAGAAAACTACATTTACTAGTCCTTATGGAACTTTCGCTTTTCGAAGAATGCCTTTTGGATTATGTAATGCACCAGCAACATTCCGAGAGATGTATGATGTCTATATTTAGTAAGTTAATTGACAATGGAATAGAAGTATTTATGGATGATTTTTACGTATTTGGAACATCATTTGACACATGCTTAACTCATCTTGAAAAAGTATTAGAAGTATGTGAGAAAACAAATTTAGTTCTAAATTGGGAGAAATGTCAATTTATGGTTGCGGGCGGCATTGTATTAGGGCATAAAATTTCGGAAAAAGGCATGGAAGTGGACCTACTGAAAATTCGAGTTATAGCTAAATTAACACCTCCGACTACGGTAAAAGGGGTAAGAAGTTTTCTTGGACATGATGGATTCTACGAACTCTATATAAAAGATTTTTCAAAAATTACTAAACCTCTATGCCAACTTCTCGAAAAGGACGAGAAATTTGAATTCTGATCGAATGCTCGAATGCTTTTGAACTCTTAAAAGAAAAATTAATTATAGCTCTATAATAGTTTCACCTCAGCTGGGAGAAACCATTTGAGCTTATGTGTGATGCTAGTGATTATCTTTGTAGGAGCGAGTTCTTGGGCGAAAGATATGAAAAGATTTTTAAAGTTATATACTTATCTTCAGTAAAACTCTAAATGATGCTTGAAATAAATTATACGATTACGAAAGAGAATTATTAGCGGTAGTATATGGTTTTAATAAATTTAGACCTTATCGATTGGAACAAAATGTATCGTGCATACTGATCATTCTGCTTATCAAATATTTAATGCAAAAGAAAGATTCCGAACCAAGATTAATTAGATGGATGCTATTAATGCAAGAATTCGATTTTGAGATCGTTAATAAGAAAAGAGCCGATAATCAAATTGCGGATCATTTATCAAGATTAGAAAATCATGAATTATACGATATTGAAAATGAAATTATAGACGGTTTTACGATGAACAACTATATAATATCAATGAGTGGAAAATACCATGGTATGCTTGATATAGTAAACTATATAGTTAGTAATATTTTACCACCTATGCTAACTTTGTAAAAACGAAAAAATTCATCCATGATATGAAAACTTATTTTGGGATGAACCATATTTATATAAGCAATGTAAGGATTTAATTATTAGAAGATGTGTACCTTATGAAGAAATTGAACCAATTATTCAAAAATGTCATGATTCGATTTTGGAGGACATTTTGGGATCGATAAAACCGCTTATAAGATTCTACGATACTGGATTTTACTGGCCTACTCTATTTAGAGATGTATACGAGATATATTAAAACTTGCGATAAATGTCGAAAAGTAGGAAATATATCTAGAAAAAACGAAATGCCTCTAAATTTTATATTAGAAGTTGAAATTTTTGATGTTTGGGGATTAGATTTTATGGGACCTTTTATTCCTTCGTTTGGAAACTCATATATATTAGTAGACTGTTGATTATGTTTCCAAATGGATTGAGGCACAAGCTTTACCTAGGTGTGATGCTAAGAGTGTTTCAAAATTTCGATGAAAAATATTTTTACTAGATTTGGAATGCGAGAGTGATTATCGACTGACGGAGGAACTCATTTTAGAAATAAATACATTCACAAACTAGTAGAAAAATACAATATTACTCATAAGATATCCACTTGCTTATCATCCACGGACTAGCGGATTAGGCTGAAGTATCTAATCGTGAGATTAAACGTATTTTAGAAAAATGCGTAAACCCGAATAGGTTAGATTGGTACATTAGATTAGACAATCGCATTATGGGCTTATAGGATCTGCTTATAAAACTCGATTGGAATGACTCCTTTCGGGCTTATATAGTGGAAAAACATGCCACTTACCGGTTGAATTAGAACATAAAGACATATTGGGCGATTAAAGAATTTAATTATAATATGAAGGAAGTCGGTGAGAAAAGATTGCTAGCAATTAAATGAATTGGAAGAATTAAGAAATGAATCATATGATAATGATCGGATTTATAAAGAAAAGATGAAATTATGGCATGATCGGAAGATTAATCGAGAGAAATTTTGAACCGGGACGGGAAGTTTTGTTATATAATACTAGATTGAAATTATTTCTTGGAAAATTGAAGTCTCGATGGTTAGGACCTTTCACCATAACTCGAAATATTTTCATACGGAACTATAGAAATCGAAGATCCAAAAGCTGGACATAAATTTAAAGTTAATGGACATAGATTAAAACCATATTTCGAAGGTATAAGACTTAACTATAAAGAGGTTTTAATGCTTAGTCGACTCGATTAATAATTGAAATTAGGTCGGGTGACGACGTTAAACAAGCGCTTTATGGGAGGCAACCCATATTAGTTATCTATTTTTATTGTATCTTAATAGTTAGTTTATATTATTGAAACTTTACTACTCTATTATTATTAAGAATCATCACATATTCGAACCATTATGATGAGAAAAGAAATTATTCGATTTAGAGCGAAATTGGACATTATTTTGGAATCTCGCCGACGGCGAGGTCGATACTCGCCGACAGTGAGGTTCATGCCTAATTTAATTCAGTTTATTTATTGATCTCGCTAACAGCGAAAAACGAGCCCGTCGATAGCGAGAACCTGAGAGCCGGTTTTATAAGCGAGTCGTCGACGGCGAGAAACTTCTCGCCGACGAGCGGAAGTTATAAAAATGAGTTATATATACTTTAAATGCCGATTTGGACGGTTTCGACACCAATTCCTTTGTGAAAACCCATTCTTAAATCATTCTAAGTCTGCCTTCTTCACTAGAATTCATTCCATTCACCATAATGGCCTCCAAATTCTTAGATTCCTCTAAATCCGGAGTGTTTAGCTGGAGGAAATTTGTGAGTGCGGAAGCGCGACGGATCTTGACAAGGTTTTGGTAAAGAAAGAGTTATCGAGAACGGGGATTTGTCGATCGAGGATTAGAGAATTCCATTACAAAGATAGAAGAAACGATCGCGCGACGAGTGCGGGAGGTATTTTGTTACACTACGTCTGCTGTTGTTATTCCGGTTGTGAAAGAGTTCTACTCTAACTTACATGCGATCAACAATGGGAATATCTACGTCCGAGGAAGATGGGTGACGTTTACTCCATCAAGAGTAAATGAATTATTCTCTATAGAAAACACCCGGTATGTCACTATTCAAATTTTGTGCCTTCTCGATATAATATGAATGAGATATTTCGATATCGATCGATGAAACAGAAGATTGGGAAAATGCGTGAAGACGGGTATGTTAGTTTCTCTGCATCACTTTTGAATCCTGTCTCAGAAGCATCGGCACTTTTTCATCTCATCTAAATTGTTACCTACTATGAGGGTAAACAAGGTTCGAAAGAATGCACTATATTGAATTATTGTATTCAAAATGGATTGCCTATTGATGTTGGATCAATAATTGTTAAGTACGCATTGGGTTTAATTGTGCATGGGTCGGTTCACGGACTAGGACACCCATCTACTTATTTTTGCATTATGCGATCGGTACCGGAGTTTCTTATGAAGCTTAGGAAAAGGTTACGTTACCTTGGAAGCCGCTTGATCCTACAGATATGTTCCCTACTTTGGACAATAATGAAGACATTACATTTATCTCTAATAGAGCTTCACAGAATCATCCTATAGCAAGGCCTATTTAAGATAAAACGGAGTTACTTATGAAGAAAATTAATGGAATGGAGAAAGAATTGCAGAATGTGAGAGATTTAATCGACAATATATCTGATTTATTTGATCACATTGACTAGAGGATGAAGGAACACTTCGATCATTACGGACACCTGGAGCTAGCTTTCTTCATTTGCGAGACGAAGGGTTGGATCATTTGAAGAATCTTCTTCGGAATTTCCCTTCGAGCCTTTACTATAACTTATTTGTTCATCATCGTCATATCGGAAATATCGAGAAGATGAAGATTCGACCTTGAAGAGTAGTAGTAAAGATTTCCATAGTATGTTCATGTTTATGTTATTTGATTTGATTTAGATTTTATTATGTGTGGAGTGATGATTTGAATATCTCGAAACTTAATTGAGATATGCGTCATAGTTTTGTATCGGCATTTAGTGTGTCGTGGATTGGTTTGCGATGCTTGATTAGTAGTAAGGATTGAAGTTTGAAGTTTGATTATAGAGTTTTAAATTATGTTAGTTTGTATGTCTCATGGATTTCAATATTAAAGTTAATTTGTTGTGTTATGTGAATTTGTTTGTGTATAAGTAGCTAATCTTCATATCAAAATTAATAAATAATATGATCGGAAATATAATATAAGACAAATCAAGGACGAAAATGAGTGACAAAATTTCAAAAATTTTAAAATTTTTTGGAATCTCACCGACGGCGAGAAAAATCCCGCCAACAGCGAGATCGATCTCGC
>JAKZJZ010000920.1:0-34777 GCA_022702705.1 Papilionanthe hookeriana x Papilionanthe teres | reverse complement strand
AAATGGTCAATCCTTGACCCAATGACCAACTCATTGACCCAAAAGTACAACTTTTGGCCAAAAAGTCAATTTTAGTCAAAATTGCCAATTTTTAACCAAATGACAACCTCGTTGACCCAAAAGGTCAACTTTTGATGAAAAAGTCAAATTCTGTCAAAATGGTCAATTTCTGACACAATGACCAAAATGCCAACTTTGGTGAAAATGGTCAATCCTTGATCCAATGACCACCCCATTAACCTAATTTGTCAACTTTTGACCAAAAAGTCAACTATGGCCAATCCTCGACCCAACGACCAACCCACTAATCCAATATGTCAACTTTCTATAAAAAAGTCAATTTTGCTCAAAATTGTCAATTTTTGACCTATTGACCGTCTCATTGACCTAAATAGGTCAACTTTGGACCAAAAAGAAAACTTTGTTCAAAATGGTCAATCCTTTAGCCAATGACCAACCCATTGACCCAATAGGTCAACTTTTGACTAAAAAGTCAATTTTGATAAAAATACTCAATTTTTGACTTAATGACCACCATTGACCCAGTAAGCTAATCTCTGACCAAAAGGTCAACTTTAGTTAAACTGGTCAATCCTTGACCAATGACAAACCCATTGACCCAATAGGTCAACTTTTGACCAAAAAGTTAATTTTGGTCAAAATAGAAAATTTTTGACCTAATGACCACCCATAGACCCAATGGGTCAATTTTTGACCAAAAATTCAATTTTGGTCAAAATGATCAATTTTTGACCCAATGACCAACCTATTGACCCAATATGTCAACTTTGACCCAAAAGTCATCTTTGGTCCAAATGGTCAATTTCTGACTCAATAACCACCCCATTGACACAATGGGTTAACCTTTGACCAAAAATTCAGTTTTGGTCAACATAGTCAATTTTTTACCTAATAACCAATTATTGACCTAAAAAGTCAATCTCTAACCAAAAAGTCAACATTGGTCAAAATGTTCAATCCTTGACCCAATGACAAACCCATTGACTCTTAGGTCAACTTTTGATCAAAAAGTCAATATTGGTCAAAATAGTCAATTTTTTACATAATGACTACCCATTAAACCAATTGGTCAACTTTTGAACAAAAAGTCAAATTTGGTCAAAATAGTCAATTTTTGACCTAATGACCAATTATTGAACCAGTAAGCCAATCTCTGACTAAAAAGTCAACTTTGGTCAAAATGGTCAATCCTTGACACAATGACCAACCTATCAATCTAATCGACAACTTTCGACCAAAAGACAACTTTGCAAAAAGGTCAATCTTCGACCCAATGACCAACCCATCGACCTAATACGCCAACTTTCGACTAAAAAGTCAACTTTGGTCAAAATGGTCAATCATCGTCCCAATGATCAACCCATCAATCTAATAGGTCAACTTTTGACCAAAAAGTCAACTTTGGTCAAAATGATCAATCCTTAACCAAATGACTAACCCATTGGCCTAATAGGTTAACTTTTGACCAAAAAGTAAATTTTGGTCAAAGTGTCAATTTTTGAATTATTGACCCAATAAGTCAATCTCGTACCAAAAAGTTAACTTTATTAAAATAGTCAATCCTCGATCCAATGACAAACATATCAATCCAATAGGTTATCTTTGACTAAAATGTCAATTTCGGTCAAAATAGTCAATTTTTGACCTAATGACCACCCATTGAACCAATAGGTCAACTTTTGACCAAAAAGTTAACTTTGGTGAAAATGGTCAATTTTTTACCCAATGACCAACCATTGATTGACCCAATAGATCAACTTTTGCCCAAAAAGTCATCTTCGGTCAAAATGGCCAATTCTTGACCCAATTATCAACTCATTGACCAAATAGGTCAACTTTTGACCAAAAAGTGAACTTGGTCAAAATGGTCAATTTATGACCCAATGACCAATTCCGTCAATCTAACGGGTCAACTTTTGACAAAAAATTTAATTTTGGTCAAAGTAATCATTTTTTGACCTAATGACAAATTAGTGACCCAATAAGTCAATCTCAGACCAAAAAGTCAACTTTGGTCAAAATGGTCAATCCATAACCCAATGACCAACCCATTGACCCAATAGGTCAACTTTTGACCAAAAAGTCAACTTTGGTCAAAATGGTCAAGCCTTTACCCAATGAGCAACGCATTGACCCATAAAGACAACTTTTGACCAAAAAGTCAATTTTGGTCAAAATTGTCAATTTTTAACCTATGAACACCTCATTGAACCAAAAGGTCAACTTTTGACGAAAAAGTCAAATTTGGTCAAAATGGTCATTCATTGACCCAATGACAAACCCATTGACCCAATATGTTAAAACTTGACCAAAAAGTTAATTTTGGTCAAAATAGAAAATTTTTTTACCTAAAGACCACCCATAGACCTAATGAGTATACTTTCGACTAAAAATTCAATTTTGGTCAAAATGGATAATTTTTGATCCAATGACCAACCCATTGACCCAATAGATCAACTTTTAACTAAAAAGTCATCTTTGGTCAAAATGTTCAATTCTTGACCCAATTACCAACTCATTGACGAAATAGGTCAACTTTTGACCAAAAAGTCAACTTTGGTCAAAATGATGAGTTTCTAACCCAATAACCACTCCGTTAACCCAACGGGTTAACTTTCGACAAAAATTCAATTTCGACAAAATAATCAATTTTCGACCTAATGACCAATTATCGATCCAATAAATCATCTCTCGACAAAAAAGTCAACTTTGGTCAAAATTGTCAATCTTCGACCCAATGACAAACCCATCGACCCGATAGGTCAACTTCGACCAAAAAGTCAATTTTGGCCAAAATAAATAATTTTCGACCTAATGTCCACCCATCGATCTAATAGTCAACTTTCGACCAAAAAGTCAACTTTGTTCAAAATGGACAATTTTTAACAAATGATTAACCCATTGACCCAATAGATCAACTTTTGACCAAAAAGTCATTTTCGGTCAAAATGGTTAATTCTTGACCCAATTACCAACTCATTGACCAAAAAGTCAACTTTGGTCAAATGGTCAATTTCTGACTCAATGACCTCCCCGTTGACCCAAAGGGTCAACCTTTGACCAAAAATTTAATTTTGGTCAAAATAATCAATTTTTGACCTAATGACCAGTTAATACCAAATAAGTCTATCACCGACCAAAAGTCAACTTTAGTCAAAATGGTCAATCCTCGACCCAATGACCAACCCAACGACCTAATAAAGTTAACCTTCGATGAAAAAGTCAATCTTGGTCAAAGTGGTCAATCCTCGACCCCATGACCAAACCATCGACCTAATCAGTCAACTTTTGACCAAAAAGTCAATTTGAGTCAAAATAGTCAATTTTTCACATAATAACCAATTACTGACCCAGTAAGCCAATCTCTGACCAAAAAGTCAACTTTTGTCAAAATGGTTAATCTTTGACCCAATGAAATACTCATTGACCCAATAGGTCAACTTTTGACCAAAAAGTCAACTTTGGTCAAAATGGTGAATTTCTGAACCAATGACCAACCCATTGACCCAATATGTCAACTTTTGACCAAAAAGTCAACTTTGGTCAAAATGGTCACCCAATGACCAACCCATTGATCCAATGGGTCAACTTTTGGCAAAAAGTCAATTTTGGTCAAAATAGTCAAATTTCGACCTAATGACCACCCATAGACCAAATAGGTCAACTTTTGACCAAAAAGTTAACTTTTGTCAAAATAGTCAATTATTGACCCAATGACCAACCCATTGACCTAATATGTCAACTTTTGGCCAAAAAGTTAACTTTGGTTAAAATGTTCTATTCTTGACCCAATGTCAAACGCACTGACCCAATATGTCAACTTTTGAAGAAAAAGTCAATTTTGGTCAAAATAGTTAATTTTTGACCTAACGACCAATTATTGACCCTTAAAGTCGATCTCTGAAGAAAAAGTCAACTTTGGTCACAATGGTTAATCCTTAACCCAATGACAAACCCATTAACCTAATAAGTCAACTTTTGGCCAAAAAGTCAAATTTAGTTAAAATGGTCAATCACTGACCCAATGACCAACCCATTGACCCAATAGGGTAACTTGTGACAAAAAAATCAACTTTGGTCAAAACGGTCAATCCTTGACCCAATGACCAACTCATTGACCCAAAAGGATAACTTTTGACCAAGAAGTTAATTTTGGTCAAAATTGCCAATTTTTATCCTAAAGACCTTCTCATTGACCAAAAAGATAAACTTTTGACCAAAAAGTTAAATTTGTTCAAAATGGTCAGTTTCTGACACAATAACCTAAATGTGAACTTTGGTGAAAACAGTCAATCCTAGATCCAATGACCAACCCATTGACCCAAATTGTCAACTTTGGACTAAAAAGTCAACTTTGGCCAAAATGGTTAATCCTTAACCCAATGACCAACCCATTGACCGAGTAGGTCAACTTTTGACCAAAAAGCAAATTGTGGTTAAAATTATCAATTTTTGACCTAATGACAACCCATTGACCCAAAAGATCAACTTTCGACCAAAAGTCAATTTTGGTCAAAATAGCCAATTTTCGACCTAATGACCAACATATCGACCCAATAAGTCAACTTGTGAACAAAAAGTCAACTTTGGTCAAAATGAACAATTTTCGACCTAATGACCAACCCATCGACCCAATGGATCAACTTCGACGAAAAAGTCATCTTGGTCAAAATGGTCAATTCTCGGCCGAATTACCAACTCATCGACCAAATAGGTCAACTTTTGACCAAGGAGTCAACTTTTGTCAAAATGGTCAATTGTGACCCAATGACCACACGTTGACCCAAATTTTGATCAAAAAGTCAAATTTGATCAAAATGGTCAATTTCTTACACAATGACCAAAATGCCTACTTTGTGGTGAAAATGGTCAATCTTCGATCTAATGACCAACCCATTGACCAAATTTGACAACTTTTGATTAAAAAGTCAACTTTGGCCAAGATGGTTAATCCTTGACCCAATAACCAACCCATTGACTTAATAAGTCAAATTTTGACAAAAAGTCAATTTTCCTCAAAATTGTCAATTTTGACCTAATGACCGCCTCATTAACCTAAATAAAGTCAACTTTCGACCAAAAAGACAACTTCGTCAAGATGGTCAACTTCGAGCCAATGAACAAACCATCGACCCAATAGTCAACTTTTGACCAAAAAGTCAATTTTAGTCAAAATTGTCAATTTTTGACCTAATAACCAATTATTGACCTAGTAAGTCAATCTTTGACCAATCAGTAAACATTGGTTTAAAATGGTTAATCCTTAACCTTAAGACCAACCGATTCACCAAATAAGTCAACTTTTGACCAAAAAGTCAAGTTTGGTCAAAATGATCAATTCTTGACCCATTGACCAACCCATCGGCCTAATAGTCAACTTTCGACCAAAGAGTCAATAATGGTCAAAATAGTCAAATTTTAAATTAATGACCAATTATTGACCCAATAAGTCAATCTCTGACAAAAAAATCAACTTTAGTCAAAATGGTCAATGCTTGACCCAATCACATAGCCAATGACACAATAGGTCAACTTTTGACCAAAAAGTCAATTTTGGTCAAAATAGTCAATTTTTTGACCTAATGACCACCCATTAACCCAATACGTCAACTTTTGACAAAAAAGTCAACTTTGGTCAAAATGGTCAATTTTTGACCCAATGACCAACCCATTGACCCAATAGATCAAATTTTAACAAAAAAAGTCATCTTCAGTCAAACTAGACAATTCTTGACCCAATTACCAACTCATTGACCAAATAGGTCGAGTTTTAACCAAAATCTAAACTTTGGTCAAAATGGACAAATTCTGACCCAATGACCACCACGTTGACTCAATGAGTTAACTTTTGACCAAAAAATCAATTTTGGTCAAAATAGGTCAACTTTTGACAAAAAATTCAACTTTTGTCAAAATGATCAATTTCTGACCCAATGACTCTCCTCCCGTCGAATTCTAATCGACTCAACTTTTGATAAAAATTTTAATTTTTGTCGAAATAATCAATTTAAATTTTTGTCCCAAAAACTAATTATTGACCTAATAAGTCAATTCGTTCAAAAGCTCAACTTTGTCAAAATTGGTCAATCTCGACCCAACGACCCAATACGTCAACATTCGACCAAAAGTCAACTTCGCTAAAATGGTCAACTTCGACCCAATGACTAACCCATCGACCCAACAGGTCAACTTTGATCGTAACGTCAATTAATCGTCAAAATAATCACTTCGGCTCAATGACCAATTATTAACCAAGTAAGCCAATATCTGACCAAAAAGTCAACTTTGGTTAATATGGTCAATCCTTGACCCAATGACCAACCTATTTACCCAATAGGTCAAATTTTGACCAAAAAGTCAAATTTGGTCAAAATGATCAGTCCTTGACCTAATGACCAACCCAATGACCTAATAGGTCAACTTTTGACCAAAAAGTTAATTTTGGTCAAAATGGTCAATCCTTGACGGAATGACAAACCCATTGACACAATAGGTCAAATTTTGACCAAAAATTCAATGTTGGTCAAAATGGTCAATCCTCGACGCAATGACCAACCCATCGACACACAGTCAACTTTCACCAAAAGTCAATGTTGGTCAAAATAATCAATTTTCGACCAAATGACCAATTATCGACCCAAAGAAGCCAATCTTCTGACAAAAAGTCTACTTTGGTCAAAATAGTCAAGCCTCGACCTAATAACTAACTGATCATTCCAATGAGTTCTACTTTTGATCATAAAATCAACTTTGGTCAAAATGGTCAATCCTTGACCCAATGACAAACCCATTGACTCAATAGGTCAACTTTTGACCAAAAATTCAATTTTGGTCAAAATAGCCATTTTTTATGTAATGACCACCCATTAACCCAATACAGTAAACTTCACTCAAAAAGTCAACTTTAGTCAAAATACGCTCATTTTCGACCAAATGTACCAACCCATCGAATCTAACAGATCAACTTTCGACCAAAAAGTCATCTTCGGTCAAAATGCTCAATTCTTTACACAATTACTACATCATCGACCAAATAGGTCAACTTTCGACTAAAAAGTCAACGTTTAGTCAAAATGGTCAATTTCCGACCTAATGACTAACCACGTTGAACCAACGGGTTAACTTTTAACTAAAAATTTAATTTTAGTCAAAATAATAAATTTTCGACCTAATGACCAATTATCGACGTAATAAGTCAATCAATCGACCAAAAAGTCAACTTTGGTCAAAATAGTCAATCATCGACCCAATTCCAACCCATCGATCTAATAGTCAACTTGACCAAAAAGTCAACTTCGCCAAAATGGTCAATCCTGTCCAATGACCAACCCATCGACATAATAGTCAACTTTTGACCAAAAAGTCAATTTTGGTCAAAATAGTCAATTCATTAAATGACCAATTATCAATCCAATAAGCCAATCTCTGAAAAAAGTCAAATTTAGTCAAAATGGTTAATCCTTGACCCAATGACCAACCCATTGACTCAATAAATCAACTTTTGACCAAAAAGTCAGCTTTAGTCAAAATGATCAATTCTTGACCCAATGACCAACCCATGGGCCTAATTGGTTAACTTTCGTTCAAAAAGTCAATTTTGGTCAAAATAGCATGATTAATTAATGTCCAATTATTGACCCAATAAATCAATCTCTGACCAAAAAAGTCAACTTTGGTCAAAATAGTCTATCCTTGACCCAATGATAAACCCATTGTCCCAATAGGTCAATTTTTGACCAAAAGTTAATTTTGGTAAAAAAAAGTCAATTTTTTACCAAATGACCACCCATTTACCCAATAGGTCAACTTTTGATCAAATGACCACCCATTGACCCAATAGATCAAATTTTGACCAAAAAAGTCATCTTCGGTATAAATTGTCAATTTTTGACCCAATTTCCAACTCGTAGACCTAATACGTCGACTTTTGGCCAAAAAGTCAACTTTGGTCAAAATGGTATATTCTTGACCCAATGACCAACACATTGACCCAATAAGTCAATCTCTTACCAAAATATCAACTTTGGTCATAATGTTTAATCCTTGACTCAATGACAAACCCATCAATCTAATAAGTCAAATTCTCGACAAAACACTCAAATTTTGGTCAAAATGGTAAATTTCGACCTAATGACCAACCCATCGACTCTAAATAGATCGACTTTCGACCAAAAATTAGATTTCGTCAAAATAATGAATTTGACTTAATGACCAATTATCGTCTCAATAAGTCAACTTTCGACCAAAAAGTCAACTTTGTCCGAATGGTCAATCCTCGACACAATAACCAACCCATCGAATCCAACTAGTCAACTTTCGACCAAAAAGTCAACTTCGGTCAAAATGGTTAATCTTCGACTCCAATGACAAACTCATCGACCAAAAAGTCAAAATTTATGAAAATGGTCAATTCTCGTCACAATGACCTAAATGTCAACTTTGTCAAAATGGGCAATCCTCGATCCAATGACCAACCTATCGACCCAATTCAGTCAACTTTCGACTAAAAAGTCAACTTTAGCCAAAATGCTTAATCCTTCAACTCAATGACCAACTCATCGATCTAATAGGTCAACTTTCGACCAAAAAGTCAATTTTGCTCAAAATTGTCAATTTTCGACCTAATGACCACCTCTATCAATCTAAATAAGTCAACTTTCGACCAAAAAGACAACTTTGGTCAAAATGATTAATTTTTGACCCAATGACCAACCCATTGACCCGATAGATCAACTTTTAACCAAAAAGTCATCATCGGTCAAAATGGTCAATTCTTAACCCAATACCAACTCATTGACAAAATAGGTCAACTTTTGACCAAAAACTCAACTTTGGTCAAAATAATCAATTTTTGACAAAATAACCAATTATTGACCCAATAAGTCAAGCACCGACCAAAAAGTCAACTTTCGTCAAAATGGTCAATCCTCGACCCAATGACGAACCCATCAATCTAACAGTCAACTTTCGACCAAAAAGTCAACTTTGGCCAAAATGGTCAATCCTTGACCAAATGACCAACCCATTTACCCAAAAGGTCAATTTTTGACCAGAAAGTCAATTATGGTCAAAATAGTCAATTTTTGTCCAAATGACCAATTATTAACCAAGTAAGCCAATATCTGACCTAATAGTCAACTTTGGTCAAAATGGTCACTCCTTGCCCAGTGACCAACCTATTTACCCAATCAGTCAAATTTCGACCAAAACGTCAACTTTGGTCAAAATGATCCATCCTTAACCCAATGACCAACTCAATGACCTAATAAGTCAACTTTCGACCAAAAAGTCAATTTTGGTCAAAATGGTCAATCCTTGACGCAATTACCAACACATTAACTTAATAAGGCAACTTTCAACAAAAAGTCAATTTGGATATAATGACTAATTATTGACCCAATAAGTCAATCTCTGACCGAAAAGTCAACTTTCGTCATAATGGTCAATCCTTGACCAAATGACACTTATTGAACCAATAAGTCAACTTTTGACCAAAAAGTCAACTTTGGTCAAAATGGTAAATCCTTGACTCAATGACCAACCCAATGACCTAAGAGATCGACTTTTCACCAAAAAGTCAATTTTGGTCAAAATAGAAAATTTTTGACTTAATTACTAACTCATCGACCCAATAAGTCAACTTTCGACCAAAAGTCAACTTTGGTCAAAATGGTCAATCTTCGATCCAATGACCAACCCATCGACCTAACAGTCAACTTTTAACAAAAAAGTCAACTTTAGTCAAAATGGTCAATTCTCGACCCAATGACCAACTCATCGACCTAAATGGATCAACTTTCGACCAAAAAGTTAACTTTAGTCAAAATTGCCAATTTTTAACCAAATGACAACCTCGTCGACCTAAAAGGTCAACTTTCGACCAAAAATCCAAATTCTGATCAAATGATTAATTTCGACTACAACTGACCAAAATGCCAACTTTGGTCAAAATGGTCAATCCTAATCCAATGACCAACCCATCAATCTAATCATCAACTTTCGACCAAAAAGTCAACTTTCAGCCAAAATGGTTAATCCTCGACCTAATGACCAACCCAATCAACCCAATCATGTCAACTTTCTATAAAAAAGTCAATTTTGCTCAAAATTGTCAATTTTCGACCTATCGACTCTTCATCGACTCCAATAGTCAACTTTCGATCAAAAGACAACATTGTTCAAAATGGTCAATCTTTAACCTAATGACCAACCCATCAACCCAACAGGTCAACTTTTGACCAAAAAGTCAATTTTGGTAAAAATAGTCAATTTTTGACTCTAATGACCAACTATCGACCCAATAAGTCAACTTCCGACCCAAAAGTTAACTTTGGTTAAAATGGTCAATCCTCGACCTAATGACAAACCCATCGACCCAATAAAGTCAACTTTCGACCAAAAATTTAATTTTGGTCAAAATAGTAAATTTTCGACCTAATGACCACCCATCGACCCAATAAGTCAATTTTCGACCAAAAATTTAATTTTGGTCAAAATGATCAATTCTCAACCCAATGACCAACTCATCAATCTAATATGTCAACTTTTAACCAAAAAGTCAACTTTGGTCAAAATGGTCAATTTCCGACCTAATAACCAACCCCGTTGACACAATGTGTTAACTTTTGACCAAAAATTCAATCTTTAGTCAAAATACCAATCTGATCTAATAACCAATTATTGACCAAAAGTCAACTCGATCTAATGACAAACCCGTCAATCTCAGTCAACTTTTGATCCAAAAGTCAATTTTGGCCAAAATAGTCAATTTTTACATAATGGACCACCCATTGAATCCAATCGATCAACCTTCACCAAAATAGTTAATTTCGATCATAATGACCAATTATTGAACCACAATAAGTCTAATCTCTGATCAAAAGTCAACTTTGGTCAAAATGGTCAATCTTTAACCCAATGACTAACCCATCGATCTAACAGTCAACTTTCGACCAAAAAGACAACTTTCGTCAAAATGATCAATCCTCGACCCAATGACCAACCCATCGACCCAATACATCAACTTTCGACCAAAAAGTCAACTTTGGTCAAAATGGTCAATCTATCAATTCAATGATCAACCAATTGACCCAATAGGTCAACGTTTGACCAAAAAGTCTACTTTAGTCAAAATGGTCAAGTTTTAACCAAATGACCAACCCATTGACCTGATAGGTCAACTTATGACCAAAAAGTCAATTTCGTCAAAATAGTCAATTCTTTCAATTATCAATTGACCTAATAAGTCAATCTCTGACCAAAAAGTCAACTTTAGTCAAAATGGTCAATCCTTGACCCAATGACAAACCCATTGACCCAATAGGTCAACTTTTGACCAAAAAGTCAATTTTGGTCAAAATAGTCAATTTTTGACCTAATGACCACCCATTGACTCCATTAGATCAACTTTCGACC
Organism: Papilionanthe hookeriana x Papilionanthe teres; assembly: GCA_022702705.1. NCBI lineage: Eukaryota > Viridiplantae > Streptophyta > Magnoliopsida > Asparagales > Orchidaceae > Papilionanthe > Papilionanthe hookeriana x Papilionanthe teres. The sequence goes on along the minus strand of JAKZJZ010000920.1, from coordinate 23,341 downwards.
AAAAAGTCAACTTCGGTCAAATTGGTCAATTTTCGACCTAATGACCAACCATCGACCCAATAGATCAACTTTCGACCAAAAAGTCATCTTCGGTCAAAATGGTCAATTCTCGACCTAATTACCAACTCCATCGACCAAATAGGTCAACTTTCGACCAAAAGTCAACTTTGGTCAAAATGGTCAATTTATCGACCTAATGACCACCCCGTTGACCCAATGGGTCAACTTATGACCAAAAATTAAATTTTGGTCAAAATAGTCAATTTTTGATCTAATGACCAATTATCGACCTAATAAGTCAATCTGTGACTAATAAGTCAACTTTGGACAAGAAGGTCAATCCTTGACCCACTGATTAACTTATCGACCCAATAGGTTAACCTTTGACCAAAAAGTCAACTTTGGTCAAAATGGTCAATCTTTAACTCAATGACAAACACACTGACCCAATAGGTCAACTTTTGACCAAAAAGTCAAATTTGGTCAAAATAGTCAATTTTTGACCTAATGACCACTCATTTACCCAATAGTCAATCTCGACCAAAAGTCAACTTTGGTCAAATGGTCAATCTGATCCAATGATCAACCATCGACCAACAGTCAACTTTCGACCAAAAGTCAATTTGGTCAAAATGGTCAATTCTCGATCTAATGACCAACCCATCGACCTAATAAGTCAAATTTTCGACCAAAAAGTTCAATTTTGGTCAAAATAGTCAATTTTTGACCTAATGACCACCCATCGACCAATAATGTCAACTTTCACCAAAAAGTCAACTTTCAAATGGTCAACTTTGATCCAATGACCACCTATTGACCCAATAGTTAACTTTGACTAAAAAGTTAACTTGGTCAAAATGGTCAATTTTCGAGCCAATGACCAACCCATTGACCTAATAGGTCAACTTTCGACCAAAAAGTCAACTTTGGTCAAAATGATCAATTCTCGACCTAATGACCAACTCATCGATCGAATAGGTCAACTTTTGACCAAAAAGTCAACTTTGGTCAAAATGGTCAATTTCCTGACTCCAACTGACACACCACGTTGACTCACATTGACTCAACCTTCGACCAAAAAGTCAACTTTGGTCAAAATGATCAATTTTTGACCCAATGACCACTCCGTTGACCCAATGGGTTAACTTTCGACCAAAAATTCAATTTTGGTCAAAATAAGTCAATTTTCGACCTAATGACCTAATCATTAATCCAATAAATCAATCTCTCGACTAAAAAGTCAACTTTCAGTCAAAATGGTCAATCTCGAACCTAATGACAAACCCATCGACCCAATAAAGTCAACTTCGACCAAAAAGTCAATTTTGGTCAAAATAGTCAATTTTCGACCTAATGACCAACCCATCAATCTAATAGTCAACTTTGACCAAAAAGTCAACTTTGATCAAAATGGTCAATTTCTTACCCAATGACCAACTCATTGACTCAATAGATCAACTTTAATCTAAAAAGTCATCTTTGGTCAAAATGGTCAATTCTTGACCCAATCACCAACTCATCGACCAAATAGTCAACTTTCGACCAAAAGTCAACTTTGGTCAAAATGGTCAATTCTCGACCTAATGACCAACCCATCTGACCCAATAGGTTCAACTTTCGACCAAAAATTCAATTTTGGTCAAAATAATCAATTTTTGACCTAATGACTAATCTATCGACCTAATAAGTCAATCATTCGACCAAAAAGTCAACTTCGGTCAAAATGGTCAATCTTCGACCCAATGACCAACCCATCGACCTAATAAGTCAACTTTCGACCAAAAAGTCAACTTCGTCAAAATGGTCAATTTCGACCCAATGACTAACCCATTGACCCAATAGATCAACTTTCGACCAAAAAGTCATCTTCTAGTCAAAATGGTCAATTTTCGATCCAATTACCAACTCATCGACTAAATATGTCAATCTTTGCCAAAAAGTCAACTTTGGTCAAAATGGTCAATTTCGACCCAATGACCAACTCATCGACCTAATCAAGTTAACTTTTCGACCAAAAAGTCAATTTTGGTGCCAAAATAGTCAATTTTTTACCTAATGACCAACCTATCGACCCAATTAAGTCAATCTCCGACCAAAAAGTCAACTTTGGTCAAAATAGTCAATCCTCGACCCAATGACAACCCCATCGATCCAACAGTCAACTTTCGACCAAAAAGTCAATTTTGGTCAAAATAGTTAATCTTTGACCTAATAACCACCCATTGACCTAGTTGGTCAACTTTTGACCAAAAAGTCAACTTTGGTCAAAATAGTCAAATTTTGACCTAATGACCGTCCATTGAACAAATAGGTCAACTTTCGACCAAAAAGTCAAGTTTGGTCATAATGGTCAATTTCTGACCTAATGACCAACCTCATCGACCTAATGGGTCAACTTTTAACCAAAAATTCAAATTTGGTCAAAATAGTCTAATTTTTCGACTAAATGACCAATTATCGATCAATAAGTTAATCTTCGACTAAAAGTCAATGTTTAGTCAAAATTGTCAATCCTCGACACAATGACAAACCCATCGACCTAATAAGTCAACTTTGACCAAAAGTCAATTTTGGTCAAAATAGTCAATTTCTTGACCTAATGACCACTAATCGATCTAATAAGTCAACTTTCGACCAAAAATTCAACTTTCGTCAAAGTTATTAATTTTTGACCTAATGACCAACCTCATTGACTCCAATAGATCAACTTTTGGCCAAAAAGTCATCTTCGACAAAATGGTCAATTCTTCGACTTAATTACTAACCCATTGACCCAATAAGTCAACTTTCGACTCAAAAGTCAACTTTGGTCAAAATGGTCAATTTCTAACCCAATGACCAACCCGTCGAATCCAATGGGTTAACTTTTGACCAAAAATTCAATTTTGGTCAAAATAGGTCAACTTTTGACCAAAAAGTCATCTTTGGTCAAAATGGTCAATTTCTGACCCAATGACCACCCCGTTCACCCAATGGGTTAACTTTTGACCAAAAATCCATTTTTGATCAAAATAGTCAATTTTTGACCTAACGACCAATTATCGACCCAATAAGTCAATCTCCGACCAAAAAGTCAACTTTGGTCAAAATGGTCAATCCCAATGACAAACCTATCAATCGAATAGCATCAACTTTTAACCAAAAAGTCAATTTTCGTCAAAATATTCAATTTTGACTTAATGAACTTCAATCAGACCTAATAGGTCAAATTTTGACCAAAAAGTCAATTTTGGTCAAAATATTCATTTTTTGACCTAATGACCAATTGCTGACTTAATAAGCCAATCACTGACCAAAAAGTCAACTTCAATCAAAATGGTCAATACTTGACCCAATGACCAACCCATTGACTCAACAAGTCATCTTTCGACAAAAGGTCAACATCGGTCAAAATGATCAATCTTCGACCTAATGACCAACTCATCGACACTAACAGTCAACTTTCGACCAAAAAGTCAACTTTAGTTAAAATAGTCAATTTTCGACCTAATGACCACCAATCAATCTAATAGTCAACATTCGACCAAAAAGTCAACTTCGATCAAAATGGTCAATTTTCGAGCCAATGACCAACACATCGACCTAACAGTCAACTTTCACCAAAAAGTCATCTTTGGTCAAAATGGTCAAATCTTTACCAAAGTACCAACTCAATGACCAAATCAGTCAACTTTTCACCAAAATGTCAACTTTGGTCAAAATTGTCAATTTATCACCCAATGACCACCCCGTTGACCCAATGGACTAACATTCGAGCAAAAATTCATTTTTAGTCAAAATAATCAATTTTCGACCTAATGACCAACTTATCGATCTAATAAGTTAATCTTCGACCAAAAGTCAACTTCGGTCAAAATGGTCAATCTCGACCCAATGACAAACCCATTGACCCAATAGGTTAACTTTCGACCAAAAAGTCAATTTTGGTCAAAATAACTTCAATTTTCGACTTAATGACCACCCATTAACCCAATCAGTCAACTTTTAACCAAAAAGTCAACTTTCGGGTCAAAATGATCAATTTCGATCAATGACTAACTCTTGACCTAATAGATCAACTTTCGACCAAAAAGTCAATTTTGGTCAAGATCGTAAGTTCTGACGCAATTTCCAACTCTTCACCAAATAAGTCATCTTTTGACCAAAAAATCAACTTTGGTCAAAATGGTCAATTTCTGACCCAATGAGCACCTCGTTCACCCAAGGGGTTAACTTTTAACCAAAAATTTAATTTTGGTCAAAATAATTAATCTTTGACTCAAATGACCAATTATCGACCTAATAAGTCAATCTCCGACCAAAAGTCAACTTTGGTCAAAATGGTCAATCTTCGACCCAATGACAAACCCATCGACCCAACAGTCAACTTTTGACCAAAAAGTCAATTTTGGTCAAAATGATCAATTTTCGATCTAATGACCAACCCATCGATCCAATAGATCAACTTTCGACTAAAAAGTCAACTTTAGTCAAAATGGTTAATTTCTCGATCTAATGACCAACCCATCTGACCCAATAGATCAACTTTTGACCAAAAAGTCATCTTCGGTCAAAATGGTCAATTCTTTACCCAATTACCAACTCATCGACTCAATAGTCAACTTTGATCAAAAAGTCAACTTCATCAAAATGGTCAATTCTTCGACCCAATGACCAACCCATTGACCCAATGGGTTAACTACTTCGACCAAAAGATTAATTTTACTGTCAAAAATCAACCGACCATTATTTCGACCTGAACTGATCAAATTATCGATCCTAATAAGTTCAATCTCTGCACCAAAAAGTCAACTTTTGTCAAAAATGATCAATCCTCGATCCAATGACAAACCTATCGACCTAACAAGTCAACTTTCACCATAAAAGTCAACTTTCAATAAAATGGTCAATCTTAACTCCAATGACCAACCCATCAATCTAATAGATCAACTTTCGACCAAAAAGTCAATTTCGTCAAAATAATTCAATTTTCGACCTAATGACCAATTGTCAATCTAATAACCCAATCACTCAACTCAAAAAGTCAACTTTGGTCAAAATGGTCAATTCTCGACCTAATGACCAACCCAATCGATCTAATAACTCGATCAAAATCAAGTTAAAATGATCAATCCATGTCCCAATTATCAACTCATCGACTCAATAGATCAACTTTCGACCAAAAGTCAACTTTCGTCAAAATAGTCAATTTTCGACCTAATGACCACCCATCGACCCAATAGGTCAACATTCGACTAAAAAGTCAACTTTCAGTCAAAATAGTCAATTTTCGACCTAATCGACCAACTCATCGATCCGACAAGTCAACTTTCGACCAAAAAGTCAACTTTCGTTAAAATGATCAATTTTTCGACCAAATATCACTAAATGACCAACTATATCGACTAAATATGTCAACATTTTCACCAAAAAGTCAACTTTCGACTAAAATTATCAAACTTCGACCTAATAACCAAAATAATCAATTTGTAAATTAATGACCAATTATCGACCCAATAAGTCAATCTTCGACCAAAAAGTCAACATTCGGTCAAAATGCATCAATCTTTGACCTAATGACAAACCCATCGATCCAATAGGTCAACTTTCGACCAAAAAGTCAATTTTGGTCAAAATAATCAATTTCGACTTAATGACCACCCATCAATCCAATATGTCAACTTTCGACCAAAAAGTCAACTTTGGTCAAAATGGTCAATTTCGACCTAATGACTCGACCCATCGACTCAATAAGTCAACTTCGACCAAAAAGTCAACTTTGGTCAAAATGGTCAATTTTCGACCCAATGACCAACTCATCGACCTAATAAGTCAACTTTCGACCAAAAAGTCAATCTTCGTCAAATGGTCAATCCTCAATCTAATGACCAACTCATCGACCAAATAGTCAACTTTCGACCAAAAAGTCAACTTCGGTCAAAATGGTCAATTTCTGACCTAATGACTAACCTATCAATCTAATGGTTAACTTTCGACAAAAATTCAATTTTGGTCAAAATAGTCAATTCTTCGACTATGATGACCTATTATCAACCCAATAAGTCAATCTCCGACCAAAAAGTCAACTTTGTCAAAATGGTCAATCCTCGATCCAATGACAAACCCATCGATCTAATAGGTCAACTTTAACCAAAAAGTCAACTTTGGTCAAAATTACCTAATCTTACCATCAATCCATCGTCCAATAGTCAACTTTCGACCAAAAAGTCAACTTTGGTCAAAATGGTCAATTTTTAACCTAATGACTCACTCCATCGATCTAACTAGTCAACTTTTCACTAAAAGTCAATTTTCGTCAAAATAGTCTAATCTTCGACCCAATGACCAACTCATTAACCAAATAAGTCAACTTTTGACCAAAAAGTCAATTTTGGTCAAAATGATCACTTTCACCTAATGACAACTCACACTAATAGTAACTTCACCAAAATATAATTTCGTCAAATAGTCAACTTTCACCAAAAATGTCAATCTTCGTCAAAATGGTTAATTTTCGACCTAATGACCTACCCGTCAATCTAATGACTTAACTTTCGACCAAAAATTCAACTTTGGTCAAAATAGTCAATTTTCAATCTAATGACTAACTCATCAATCTAATAAGTCAACTTTCGACCAAAAGTCAACTTTGGTCAAAATGGTCAATTCTCGACCTAATGACCAACCCATCGACCCAATAGTCAACTTTTCGACCAAAAAGTCAATTTTGTCAAAATAGTCAATTTTGACCTAATGACCAATCATCGACTCAATAAGTCAACTTTCGACCAAAAAGTCAACTTTGGTCAAAATGGTCAATTTTCGACCCAATGACCAACCCATTTACCCAATAGGTCAACTTTGGACCAAAAAGTTATCCTTGGTCAAAATAGTCAATTCCTGACCAAAATACCAACTCATTGACAAAATAGGTCAACTTTTGACCAAAAAGTCAACTTTGGTCAAAATAGTCAATTTCTGACACAATGACCACCCCGTTGACCAAAAGGGTTAACTTTTGACCAAAAATTCAATTTTGGTCAAAATAGTCAATTTATGACATAATGACCAATTCATCGACCCAATAAGTCAACTCTCGACTAAAAAGTCAACTTTGGTCAAAATGATCAATCCTTGACCTAATTACAAACCCATCGACCTAATCAGTTAACTTTCGATCAAAAGTCAATTTTGGTCAAAATAATCAATTTTTCGACTTAATGACCACCCATCGACCCAACAGTCAACTTTCGACCAAAAAGTCAACTTTGGTCAAAATGGTCAATTATCGACCTAATGACCAACCCATCGACTCTAATCGATCAACTTTCGACCAAAAAGTCATCTTTAGTCAAGATGGTCATTCTCGACCTAATTACCAACTCATCGACCTAATAGGTCAACTTTCGACCAAAAAGTCAACTTTGGTCAAATTGGTCAATTTCGACCCAATCGACACCCCGTCAATCTAATGGATCAACTTTCGATCAAAATTAATTTCGTCAAAATACTAATTTTAACATAATGACCAAAATAGTAATTTTTTAATTAATGACCAATTATCAATCCAATAAGTCAATCTCTGACCAAAAAGTCAACTTTGGTCAAAATGATCAATCTTCGACCCAATGACAAACCCATTGACCCAATAAATCAACTTTTAACCAAAAAGTCAATTTCGTCAAAATAAATGAATTTTCGACCTAATGAACACCCATCGACCTAATAAGTCAACTTTCGACCAAAAAGTCAACTTCGTCAAAATACTACTCAACTTCGATCACTAATTCGACTTCAATCCTCATTAGATCCTCAATATGTCAATTCAATTAATCGACCAAAAAGTCAACTTTCGGTCAAAATGAGTCAATTTCGATCTAATGACCACCCATCGAATTCAATAGTCAACTTTCGACTAAAAAGTCAACTTCGGTCAAAATGGTCAATTTTCGACCCAATGACACACCCATCGACTCAATAGGTTAACTTTGACCAAAAAGTCATCTTCGGTCAAAATGACAATTTTCGATCTAATTACCAACTCATCGACCAAATATGTCAACTTTCACCAAAAGTCAACTTTGGTCGAATGGTCAATTTCACCCAATGACCAATCACCGTCTATCCAATGGGTTAACTTCGATAAAAATTCAATTTTAGTCAAAGTAAGTCAACTTTCGACCAAAATGTCATCTTGGTCAAAATGGTCAATTTCGCACCCAATGACCAACCCATCAATCCAATGGGTCAACTTTCGACCAAAAATTTAATTTCGTCAAAATAATCAATTTTCGATCTAATGACCAATTATCGAATCCAATAAGTCAATCTATAACCAAAAAAGTCAACTTTGGTCAAAATGGTCAATCCTTAACCCAATGACAAACCCATCGATCCAACAGTTAACTTTCGACCAAAAAGTCAATTATGGTCAAAATAACATCAATTTTCGACCAATCACTAATGTCTACAGTAAGCCAATCACATACCAAAAATCAACAATTTGCACAAAATGGTCAATCTTCGATCCAATGACTAACCCGTTGACCCAACAGTCAACTTTGACTAAAAAGTCAACTTTGGTCAAAATGATCAATCCTCGACCTAATGACCAACCCATTGACCCAATAAGTCAACTTTTCGATCAAAATTCAATTTGCGTCAAAATAGTTAATTTTCGACCTAATGACCAACCCATCGATCTAATAGTCAACTTTTAACCAAAAAGTCAACTTTGGTCAAAATGGTCAATTTTCGACCTAATGACCAACCCATCGACTCTAATAGGTCAACTTTCGACCAAAAAGTCAATCTATGGTCAAAATGGTCAATTTCGACCAAATTACCAACTCATTGACTCAATCAGTCAACTTTGACTAAAAAGTCAACTTTGGTCAAAATGGTCAATTTCTGACCTAATGACCACCCCATCAATCTAACGAGTTAACCTTCGACCAAAAATTCAATTTTGGTCAAAATAGTAAATTTTCAATCTAATGACCAATTATCAATCCAATAAGTTAATCTTCGACAAAAAGTCAACTTTATTCAAAATGGTCAATCCTTGACCCAATGACAAACCCATTGACCCAATAGGTTAACTTTTGACCAAAAAGTCAATTTTGGTCAAAATAGTCAATTTTTAACTTAATGACCACCCATTCACCCAATATGTCAACTTTTGACCAAAAAGTCAACTTTGGTCAAAATGGTCAATTATCGACCCAATGACCAACCCAACGACCCAATAGATCAACTTTCGACCAAAATGTCAATCTTTAGTCAAGATGGTCAATTTTCGACGTAATTACCAACTCATCAACCCAATAGTCAACTTCGACCAAAAAGTCAACTTCGTCAAATTGGTCAATTTCCGACCCAACGACTAACCCATCGACCATAATGGATCAACTTTCGACTAAAAATTTAATTTTGGTCAAAATAGTCAATTTTCGACCTAATGACCAAAATAGTTAATTTTGTAATTCAATGATCAATTACTATCATCAAGTCAACTTGACCAAAAAGTCAACTTTGGTCAAAATGATCAATCCTCGATCCAATGACAAACCCATCAATCTAATAAGTTAACTTTCGACTAAAAAGTCAATTTTGTCAAAATAGATCATTCGATCTAATTAACACCTCATCGACCTAATAGGTTAACTTTGACCAAAAATCTAATTTTAATCAAAATTGTCAATTCTTGACCTGCGACTAATTATCAATCTAATAAGTCAACTCTCACCAAAAAGACAACTTCGGTCAAAATGATCAATCTCGACCCAATGACAAACCATCGACCTAATACAGTCAACTTTCGACTAAAAGTCAATTTCTGGTCAAAATATTCAATTTTCGACATAATGACCACTCAATCAATCTAATAGTCAACTTTCGACCAAAAAGTCAACTTTAGTTAAAATAGTCAATTTTTAACCTAATGACCAACCCATCAATCTAAAAGATCAACTTTTGATCAAAAAGTCAACTTTCGGTCAAAATGGTCAATTACCTAATTACTAACTCATCGACCAAATAAGTCAACTTTTCACCAAAAAGTCAACTTTGTCAAAATGGTCAATTTCACCCAATGACCACACCGCTGACTCAATGGGTTAACTTTTGACAAAAAATTCAATTTTGTCAAAATGGTCAACTTTTCAACTTAAAATGTCACTTCACAAAATTCAATTTCTGACCCAATGATCAATTTCTTTGATCTAAAAGGTCAACTTTTGACTAAAAATCAATTTGTAAAAATCAATTTTTGATCTAATGACCAATTATCGACCAAAAAGTCAATCTTCGACCAAATAAGTAAACTTTGGTCAAAATGGTCAATCTCGACCCAATGACAAACCCATCGACCCAATAAGTAACTTTTCACTAAAAGTTAAGTTTGGTTAAAATAACAATTTTCGATCTAATGACCAATTATCGACCCAAGCATTTAATCATCGACAAAAAGTCAACATTGGTCAAAATGGTCAATCTTTCGATCTAATGACCAACCCATCGATCCTAATAGGTCAACTCTTTGACCAAAAAGTCAACTTTGGTCAAAATGATCAATCCTTGATCCAATGACCAACCCATCGATCTAATAAGTCAACTTTCGACTAAAAAGTCAATTTTAGTCAAAATAGTCAATTTTTGATCTAATGACCAACCCATCGACCTAACAGTCAACTTTCGACTCAAAAGTCAACTTTGGTCAAAATGGTCAATTTTTGATCTAATGACCAACTCATCGACCCAATCAGTCAACTTTCGACCAAAAAGTTATCTTTCGTGCAAAATACTCAATTTCTGACCTAATTACCAACTCATCGACTCAATAAGTCAACTTTCGATCAAAAAGTCAACTTCTGATCAAAATGGTCAATTTCTAACCCAATGACTAATCCATTGATCTAATGAAGTTAAATTTTGACCAAAAATTTAATTTTGGTCAAAATAGTCAATTTTTTACCTAATGACCAATTATCGACCCAATAAGTTAATCTCTCGACCAAAAAGTCAACTTTGGTCAAAATGGCTCAATCCAACGACTATACCCATCGAGACTCAATAGATCAACTTTCGACCAAAAATTCAATTTTAGTCAAAATCAGTCAATTCTTCGACCTAATGAACACCCATTTACCCAATAGGTCAACTTTTCACCAAAAAGTCAACTTCTGTCAAAATGGTCAATTCTTGACCTAACGACCAACCCATTGACCCAATAGATCAACTTTCACCAAAAGTCATCTCGGTCAAGATGATCAATTTCGACAAATTACTCAACACCATCGACATAATAGTCAACTTTCGACCAAAAAGTCAACTTCGGTCAAAATCGTCAATTTCCACCTAATCGAGCACCCCGTCGATCTAATGGATCAACTTTTAACCAAAAATTTAATTTCGTCAAAATAAATAATTTGATCAAATGACTAAAAAAGTCAATTTTCGACCTAATGACCAATTATCGACCTAATAAGTCAATCTCCGACCAAAAAGTCAACTTTGGTTAAAATGGTTAATCCTTCGACCCAATGACAAACCCATTCGACCTAACAGTCAACTTTCGACCAAAAAGTCAATTTTGATAAAAAAGTTAATTTTTTACCTAATGAACACCCATCGACCTAAATCAGTCAACTTTTAACCAAAAAGTCAATTTTGGTTAAAATTGTCAATTTTCGACTCTAATGACCACCTCGAATCTAATAAGTCAACTTTCGACCAAAAAGTCAACTTTCGTCAAAATGATCTAATTGACCAACTTATCGTCCAATAGATCAACTTCACTGAAAGTCAACTTCGGTCAAAATAGTAAATTGTCAATCTAATGACCACGCATCGACCCAACAGTCAACTTTCGACCAAAAGTTCAACTTTGGTCAAAATGGCTAATTTTCGACCCAATGACCAACTTATCGACCCAATAGATCAACGCTCAACCAAAAAGTCATCTTTCGTCAAAATGGTCAATCTTGACCAAATACCAACTCAATGACCAAACATGTCAACTTCGACCAAAAGTTAACTTCGGTCAAAATGGTTAACTTTCAATCTAATGACTAACCCGTCGATCTAATGGGTTAACTTTCGAGCAAAGTTCAATTTGGTCAAAGTAATCAATTTTCGATTAATGACCATTTATCGACCCAATAAGTCAATCTCCGACCAAAAAGTCAACTTTAGCCAAAATGATCAATCTTCGACCCAATGACAAACCCATCGACCCAATAAGTCAACTTTCGACCAAAAAGTCAATTTCGTCAAAATAACTAATTTTAACTTAATGACCACCTCATCGATCCTATCAGTCAACTTTCGACCAAAAAGTCAACTTTGGTCAAAATGATCAATTTTTCGACCTAATCGACCAAACCATTGACCTAATAGATCAACTTTTGACCAAAAATCATCTTTAGTCAAAATGGTCAATCTCAACTCAATTACCAACTCATCGACTAAATAGATCAACTTTCGACCAAAAAGTCAACTTTGGTCAAAATGGTCAATTTCGACCTAATGACCACCCTATTGATCTAATGGATCAACTTACGACCAAAAATTCAATTTCGTCAAAATAGATCAATTTTCGACTCTAATGACCAAAATAGTCAATTTTCAATTAACGACCAATTATTTACCCAATAAGTCAATCTCCGACCAAAAAGTCAACTTTCGTCAAAATGATTAAACCTCAATCTAACAGTCAATCTTTCAAAAAGTTAATTTTAGTCAAATAGCTAATTTTCGACCTATCAACAATCCATCGATCCATTCGGTCAACTTTGACCAAAAAGTGAATTTCGGTCAAAATATTTAATTTCGACCTAATGACAAACCCATCGACCTAATATGTCAACTTCGATCAAAAAGTTAATTTGGTCAAAATGGTCAATCTTCGACCTAATGACCAACCCATCGACCAAATAAGTCAACTTTCGACCAAAAAGTCAACTTGGTCAAAATGGTCAATTTCGACTCAATTACCAACTCATCGATCTAATAGATCAACTTTCGACTAAAAAGTCAACTTTGGTCAAAATGGTCAATTTCTGATCTAATGACCAACTCGCTCAACCCATCGAGTTAACTTTCACTCAAAAATTCAATTTTGGTCAAAATAGGTCAATTTTCGACCTAATGACCAATTATCGACCTAATAAGTCAATCTTCGACTAAAAAGTCAACTTCGGTCAAAATGGTCAATCCTTAACCTAATGACAAATCCATCGACCCAATAAGTCAACTTTTCGACCAAAAATCAATTTCGTCAAAATAGTCAATTTTCGACCTAATGACTAACCCATCAATCTAATAAGTCAATCTTCGACCAAAAGTCAACTTCGGTTAAAATGGTCAATTTTTTACCCAATAACCAACCCATTGACCTTATAGGTCAACGTTTCACCAAAAAGTCGTCTTTGGTCAAAATGGTCAATTCTTGACCAAATTACTAACTCATTGACCAAATAGGTCAACTTTGATCAAAAAGTCAACTTTCGTCAAAATGACTAATCTCGACCGAATGATCAACCCTGTCGACCTAATAGATCAACTTCGACCAAAAGTTTAACTTTCGTCAAAATAGTTCAATTTTATATAATGACTAAAATAGTCAACTTCAATTAATGACCAATTATCGATCTAATAAGTCAATCTCCGACCAAAAAGTCAACTTTGGTCAAAATGGTCAATTCTCGACCTAATGACAAACCCATCGATCTAACAGGTCAACTTTCGACCAAAAATGTCAATTTTGGTCAAAATGATCAATTTTCGATCTAATGACTAACTCATCGATCTAATCAGATCAACTTTCGACCAAAAAGTCAACTTCGGTCAAAATAGTCAATTTTAACCTAATGACCAACCTCAACCTAATCGGTCAACTTTCGACCAAAAAGTCAACTTTCGTCAAAATGGTCAATTTTTAACCCAATGACCAACCCATCAACCTAATCAGTCAACTTTCGACTAAAAAGTAAACTTTGGTCAAAATAGTCAATTTTAACCTAATGACTAACCCATCAACCTAATAAGTCAACTTTCGACCAAAAAGTCAACTTCGTCAAAATGGTCGATTTTACCGAATGCACGATCAACTTTCGACCAAAAAGTCAATCTTCGCATCAATAATGCTCAAATCTTCAATCTAATGACCAACTCATCAATCCAATAAGTCAACTTTTAACCAAAAAGTCAACTTTGGTCAAAATGGTCAATTTCTAACCCAATGATCACCCCGTTGACTTAATGGATCAACCTTTGACCAAAAAAAATTAATTTTGGTCAAAATAATCAATTTGACCTAATGACCAATTATTGACCCAATAAGTCAATCTAGAACCAAAAGTCAACTTTGGCCAAAATAGTCAATTTCTGACCTAATGACTAACCCATTTGAGCTAATAAGTCAACTTTCGACAAAAAAGTCAACTTTAGTCAAAATGATCAATCCTGACCTAATGACCAACCCATCGATCTAATAGTTCAACTTTCGACCAAAAACTCAATGTTGGTCAAAATAGATCAATTTTCGAATCTAATGACCAAATATCAATCCAATAAGTCAATCTTTAACCAAAAAGTCAACTTTGGTCAAAATGACTCAATCTTGACCAAATGACATACCCATTGATCTAATAGTCAACTTTCGACCAAAAAGTCAATTTAGATTCAAAATAATCAGCTTTCGATCTAAAGAACCACCCATCGACTCACAATAGTTAACTTTCGACCAAAAAGTCAACTTTCGATCAAAATGGTAAATTTTTACCAAAAATTCAATTTTGGTCAAAATAGCAATTTTCTGACCTAATGACTAAATTATCAATCTAATATGTTAATCTCTGACTCAAAAAGTCAACTTAGATCAAAATTATCAATCCTCGACGCAATGACAAACCCATTAACCTAATAGTCATCTGTCGACCAAAAAGTCAATATCGTCAACATAAGTCAATTTTTCACTTAATGACCACCTATCGATCTAACAGTCAACTTTCAACCAAAAAGTCAACTTTCGGTCAAAATGGTCAATTTTTGACCCAATGACCAACCTCATTGACCCAATGGATCAACTTTCGACCAAAAGTCATTTTTGATCAAAATGATCAATTCTTGACCTAATTACCAACTCATCGATCAAATAGTTAACTTCGACTAAAAATTCAACTTCGCACTATTAATCTATCATCAACTTTTGACCAAAAAGTCAATTTTAACAAAATAGTCATTTTTTCACTTAATGACCTCCCATCAATCTAACAGTCAACTTTCACCAAAAAGTCAACTTTCGTCAAAATGGTCAATTTTCGAATCTAATGACCAACCCATCGACACTAATTGATCAACTTTCGACCAAAAAGTCAACTTCGGGTCAAAATAGTCAATTTCGACCAATGACCAACTCAATCGACCAAATAAGTTAACTTTTTAATAAAAATGTCAACTTTCGTCAAAATGGTCAATTTCCGACCTAATGCGCACCCCATCGACTCAATTGTCAACTTTCGACCAAAAAGTCAATTTTGGTCAAAATAACCAATTTCGACCTAACTGAACAATTATCGACCAAGCTTAGCTCAATCTTCGACCAAAAAGATCAACTTCGTCAAAATGGTCAATTTCGAACTCAATGACCAACCCATCGACCTAATAGCTAACTTTCGACCACAAAGTCAATGTTGGTCAAGATAGTCAATTTTCGATTTAATGACCAAATATCGACCCAATAAGTCAATCTCTAAACAAAAAGTCAACTTCAGTCAAAATGGTCAATCTCGACTCAATGACATACCCATCGACCTAATAGCCAACTTTCAACAATAATGTACATTTTGGTCTAATAAATCAACTTTCGACCTAATCACCACCTCGACTCACAGTGCAATTTCGAATCTAAAGTCAACTTGGTCAAATGGTCAATTTTTTACCAAAATTCAATTATGGTCAAAATGATTATATTTTAATCTAATGACCAATTATCAATCTAACAGTTTATCTCTAACCAAAAAGTTAACTTTCGTCAAATGGTCAATCCTTAACCTAATGAAAAACTCATTAACTCAATAGTCTACTTCGACTAAAAAGTCAATTTTGGTCAAAATCACATCTTGATCTAATGACCAACCATGGACCCACAGTCAACTTTCGACCAAAAAGTCAACTTTCGTCAAAATGGTCAATTTTCGACCCAATTACCAACCCATCGACCAAAAAGTCAATCTTTGGTCAAAATGGTCAACTTTCGACGCAATTACCAACTCATCGAATCCAATAGGTCAACTTCGACCAAAAAGTTAATCTTCGACCAAAATGGTCAATTTTCGACCCAATGAGTTAACTTTCGACCAAAAATTCAATTTTGGTCAAAATAGTCAACTTTCACCAAAAAGTCATCTCGTCGTCAAAATGGTCAATTTCGACCCAATGACCACCCCCGTCGACCAAATGGGTTAACTTTCGACCAAAAATTCAATTTTGTTCAAAATAGTCAATTTTCGAATTAATGACTAACTATCGACCTAATAAGTCAATCTCTCGACCAAAAAGTCAACATTGGTCAAAATGGTCAATCTCGACCCAATGACAAACCCATCGACTCAACAGTCAACTTTTGACTAAAAAGTCAATTTTGTCAAAATGGCCAATTTTCGACCTAATGACCACCCATCGACCCAATAAGATCAACTTTTCGACCAAAAAGTCAACTTTAGTCAAAATAGTCACTTTTCGACCTAATGACCAACCCATCGAATCTACATAGTCAACTTTCGACCAAAAAGTCAACTTCGTCAAAATGGTTAATTTCGAACTCAACGACCAACCAATTGATCCAATAAGTCAACTTTTAACCAAAAAGTCATCTTTGTCAAAATGGTCAATTATCGACCAAATGACCAACTCATCGACAAAGTAAGTCAACTTCGACCAAAAAGTCAACTTCGGTCAAAATAACTTAATTCTTGACCTAATGACCAACCCATCGATCCAATCGGTCAACTTTCGACCAAAAAGTCAACTTTGGTCAAAATAGTCAATTCTCGACTCAATCGACCAACCATCGACCCAATAGTCAACTTTCGACCAAAAAGCTCAACTTTGTCAAAATGTCAATTTTCGACCTAATGACCAACCCATCGACCCAACAGTCAACTTCAACCAAAAAGTCAACTTTGGTCAAAATAGCTAATTTTCGACTTAATGACCACCTCATCGACCCAATAGGTCAACTTTTGTCAAAAAGTCAACTTTAGACAAAAATGTAAATTTCTGACCTAATGACCAACCCATTGACCCAATGAATTAACATTCGACCAAAATTCAATTTTTGGTCTAAAATAATCAATTTTCGACCTAATGACCAATTATCAACTCAATTAGTCAATCTGACCAAAAAGTCAACTTTCGTCAAAATGGTCAATCCTCGACCCAATGACAAACCCATCGACCCAATAGGTCAACTTTCGACCAAAAAGTCAATTTCGGTCAAAATAATCAATTTTCGACCTAATGACCACCCATCGATCTAACAGTCAACTTTCGACCAAAAGTCAACTTTGGTCAAAATGACAACTTTACCTAATGACCAAATCATCAATCCAATAGATCAAATTTCGACTAAAAAGTCAACTTCGTCAAAATGGTCAATTCTTGATCCAATCACCAACTCATCGACCAAATAGGTCAACTTTTCACTCAAAAGTCAATCTTGCTATTAAATGGCTCAACTTTGATCAAAATTTAATTTTGGCCAAAAAATCAATTTTGACCTAATGACCAATTATCGACCCAATAAGTCAACTTTTGACCAAAAAGTCAACTTCAGTCAAAATGATCAATCTTTGATCCAATGTCCAACCCATCGACCTAATAAGTCAATCTTCGACTAAAAAGTCAACTTTCGTCAAAATGGTCAATCTTCGATCTAATGACCAACCCATCGATCTAATAGTCAACTTTCGACCAAAAGTCAATTTCGTCAAAATAATTAACTTTCGACCTAATGACCAATTATCAATCTAATAAGTCAATCTTTGACCAAAAAGTCAACTTTGGTCAAAATGGTTAATCTCGACCTAATGATAAACCCATTGACTCCAATCAGTCAAACTTCGACTAAAAGTCAACTTTGGTCAAAATAGACAATTCTCGACCTAATGACCAACCCATCGATCTAATCGGTGAACTTCGACCAAAAAGTCAACTTTCGACAAAATGGTCAAACCCTAAATTTACTGACCATCCCAATAGTCAACTCTGACAAAATCAACTTCGATCAAATAGTCAATTTCGACCTAATGACCACCCATCGAATCGATAAAGTCTAACTTTCGACCAAAAAGTCAACTTTAGTCTAAATGGTCAATATTTAGCTCAATGACCAACCCATTAACCTAATAGGTCAACTTTTGACCAAAAAGTCAACTTTGGTCAAAATGGTCAATTCTTGACCCAATGACCACCGCATTGATCAAATAAGTCAACTTTTGAACAAAAAGTCAATTTTGTTCAAAATATTCAATTTTAACCTAATGACCAATTATTGACCCAATAAGTCAACTTCGACCAAAAAGTCAATTTTGATCAAAAAGGTCAATCTTCGACCTAATGACAAACCCATCGACCCAATAAGTTAACTTTTGACCAAAAAGTCAACTTTCGTCAAAATAGTCAATCCGACCTAATGACCAACCCATTCACCCAATAGTCAACTTTCGACCAAAAAGTCAATTTTAGTCAAAATAGTTAATTTTTCGACCTAATGACCAACCCATCGACCAAATAAGTCAACTTTCAACCAAAAATTCAACTTTCGTCAAAATGGTCAATCTTCGATCTAATGACCAACCTATCGACTCTAACAGATCAACTTTCGACCAAAAAGTCAACTTTCGGTCAAAATGGTCAATTTTTGACCTAATTACCAACTCATCGACCAAATCGGTCAACTTTCAACCTAAAATTCAATTTTGGTCAAAATAACCAAATTTCGACGTAATGTACCAACCCATCGATCCAATAGGTCAAGTTTCGACCAAAAAGTCAACTTTGGTCAAAATGGTTAATTTTCGACCTAATGACCTACCCATCGACCCAACAGATCAACATTAAGCCAAAAAGTCATCTTTCGGTCAAAATGGTCAATTTCGAATCCAATGACCAACTCATCGACCAAATAGTCAACTTTCGACTAAAATGAAAACTTTGGTCAAAATGTATCAACTTGATCTAATGATCAACCCCGTTGACCCAATGGGTTAACTTTCACCAAAAATGTCAATCTTCGGCCAAAATAGGTCAATCTTCCGACCAAAAAGTCAATCTTCGGTCAAAATGGTCAATTTCTGACCCAATGAATCAACTTTGGTCATAATGGTCAACTTTTCGACCAAATGACTCACTCGATTGACCCAATGATTAACATTTCGACCAAAATTCAATTTTGGCCAAATAAGTCAATCTTTGACCAAAATGTCAATCTTTGGTCAAAATGGTCAATTTTCGACCTAATGACTAACTCGTTGAGCTCATCAAGAGTTAACTTTCGACCAAAAATCTCACTTTTGGTCAAAATAGTCAATTTTCGACTCTAATGACCACCTATTGACCCAATAAGTCAATCTTCGACCAAAAAGTCAACATTGGTCAAAATGATCAATCTTCGATCCAATGACAAACAATTGACCTAGTAGGTCAACTTTTGGCCAAAAAGTCAATATCGATCAAAATATTCATTTTTGACTTATTGACCACCCATTGACACAATAGGTCAACTTTTGACCAAAAAGCCAATTTTGGTCAAAATATTCAATTTTTGACCTAATGACCAATTGTCAATCTAATAAGCCAATCACCGACCAAAAAGTTAACTTTAGTCAAAATGGTCAATCATCGATCCAATGACTAAACCCATCGACTCTAACAAGTCAACTTTCGACCAAAAAGTCAACTATTGGTCAAAATGATCAATCTTCGACCTAATGACCAACTCATCGACCAAATAGAGTCAACTTTTAACCAAAAAGTCAATTTTCGTCAAAATAGTTAATTTTCGACCTAATGACCACCCATCGATCTAATAGTCAACTTTCGACCAAGAAGTCAACTTTCGTCAAAATAATCAACTTTCGACATAATGACTAACCTATCGATCCAATAGTCAACTTTCGACCAAAAAGTCAACTTTGGTCAAACTGATCAATCTTCGAGCCAATGACCAACACATTCGACCCAATATGTCAACTTTTGACCAAAAAATCTTCTTTGGTCAAAATAGTCAAATCTTGACCAAATTGCCAACTCATTGACCAAATAAGTCAACTTTTCACCAAAAAGTCAACTTTGGTCAAAATGATCAATTTCTAACCCAATGACTAACCGCTAAAACCCAATGAATCAACACTTCAACCAAAGGTTCAACTATTGGTCAAAATAGTCAATTTTCGACCAAATGACCAATTATCGACCCAATAAGTTAATTCTCGACCAAAACATCAACTTTTGGTCAAAATGGTCAACTTTGACCTAATGACAAACACATCGATCTAATAGTCAACTTTTCACCAAAAAGTCAAATTATGGTCAAAATAGCCAATTCTTCGATTTAATCACCAACCCATCAATCTAATCAGCCAACTTTTGACCAAAAAGTCAGCTTCGGTCAAAATAGTCAATTTTTAACCCATTTACCAACACATAAACCCAATAGATCAACTTTTGACCAAAATAGTCAGTTTTTGACCTAATGACTAAGATAGTCAATTTTTGAGCTAATGACCAATTATTGACTCAATAAGTCAATCTCTCGACAAAAAAGTCAACTTTGGTCAAAATGGTCAATCTCGACCCATCGACAAACCGATCAATCTAATAAGTCAACTTTTGACCAAAAAGTTAATTTTGGTCAAAATAGTCAATTTTCGACCTAATGACCACCCATCGATCCAATAGTCAACTTTTGACCAAAAAGTCAACTCTGGTCAAAATGGTCAATTTTTTACCCATTGACCAACTCATTGACCCAATAGATCAACTTTTGACTAGAAAGTCATCATCGGTCAAAATGTTTAATTCTTGACTCAATCATGAACTCATTGATAAAATAATGCAACATTTGACTCAAAAATAAACATCGATTTAAATGGTTAATTTCTGGCCCAATGACCACCACGTTGACCCAATGATTCAACCTTTGACCAAAAATTTAATTTTGGTCAAAATAATCAATTTTCGAACTAATGACCATTTATCAATCCAATAAGTCAATCACTGACCAAAAAGTCATCTTAGGTCAAAATGGTCAATCTTTGACCCAATGACCAACCCATTGATTCAATAGGTCTATTTTGACCAAAAAGTCAAATTTGGTTAAAATGGTCAATCCGACCCAAGTTGACTAACCCATCGACCTAATAAGTCAACGTTCGATCAAAAAGGTCAACTTTTGTTAAAATGGTCAATCCTCGACCCAATAACCAACACAATGACCCAATAGGTCAACTTTCGAGCAAAAAGTCAATTTTGTCAAAATAGTCAATTTCGACCTAATGACCAATTATCAATCTCAGTAAAGTCAACTCTGACCAAAAAGTCAACTTTGGTTAAAATGGTTAATCTTTGACCCAATGACAAACCCATTAACCCAATCGGTCAAGTTTTGACCAAAAAGTCAACTTTGGTCAAAATGGACAATTTCTATCCCAACGACCAACCCATCGATACAACAGTCAACTTTCGACCAAAACGTAAACTTCGTCAAAATGGTCAAACTTCGGCCTAATGAGCAACCCATCGACCCAATCAGTCAACTTTCGACCAAAAAGTCAATTTCGTCAAAATGGTTAATCTTCAATCTAATGATCAACCCATCGACCAATAACAGTCAACTTCGACCAAAAGTAAACTTCGTCAAAATGGTCAATTCTTCGAACTCGATGACCAATATGTCGACCAAATAAGTCAACTTTCGACTAAAAAGTCAATTTTGGTGAAAATACTAATTTTCGACCTATTAATTTATTATTTACCTAATAAGTCAATCTTCTGACCAAAAAGTCAACTTTGGTCACAATGGTCAATCTTCGACACAATGACAAACCCATTGATCCAAAAGGTCAACTTCGACCAAAATATAAACTTTGTCAAAATGGTAAATACTCGAATCTAATGACCAACTCATCGACCCAATAAATCGACTTTCGACTAAAAAGTCCATTTTAGTCAAAAAGTTAATTTTCGACTTAATGACCAATACATCGACCTAATAGTCAAGTTTCGACTAAAAATTCAACTTTGGTAAAAATGATCAATTTTTACCCAATGACCAACTCATCAATCTAACTAGATCAACTTTCGACCAAACAGCTTATCTTAGTCAAAATGGTCAATCTCGACCCAATTACCAACTCATCGAATCTTATTCATCAACTTTTAACCAAAAAGTCAACTTTTGTCAAAATAAGTCAAATTTTCGATCTAATGACCACCTATCGACTCTAATAGTCAACTTTCACCAAAAAGTCAACTTCGGTCAAAATGGTCAATTTCGACCTAATGATCACCCCGTCTCACCCAATGGGTTAACTTTAACCAAAATTCAATTTTGGTCAAAATAGCTAATTTTTTACCTAATGACCAATTATTCGACCCAATAAATCAATCTCCGACCAAAAAGTCAACTTTAGTTAAAATGGCTATCTCGACCTAATGACAAACCCATCAATCAATAGAGTCAACTTTCGACCAAAAAGTAAATTTTGGTCAAAATAATCAATTTTCGACCTAATCACCACCCATCGATCTAATAGTCAACTTTCACCAAAAAGTCAACTTTGGTAAAAATGGTTAATTTTTGACTTTGGTCAAAATGGTCAATTTTTTGGCCCAATGACCAAACCATTGACCTAATAGGTCAACTTTTGACCAAAAAGTCAACTTTGGTCAAAATGGTCAATTTTTGACCCAATGACCAGCCCATTGACCCAATATATCAACTTTTAACCAAAAAGTCATCTTCGGTCAAAAAGATCAATTCTTAACCCAATTACCAACTCATTGACCAAATATGTCAACTTTTGATCAAAAAGTCAACTTTGGTCAAAATGGTCAATTTCTGACGCAATAACAAGTCCTTTGACCAAACGGGTTAACTTTTGACAAAAAATTTAATTTTCGTCAAAATAGTCAATTTTTTATTTAATGACCAATTAAGACGATCTCATACCAAAAAGTCAAGTTTGGTCAAAATAGTCAATCCTTAACCCAATGACAAACCCATTGACCCAGTAGGTCAACTTTTGACCAAAAAGTCAATTTTGGTCAAAATAAATAATTTTTGACCTAATAACCA
>JAKZJZ010000092.1:70000-92064 GCA_022702705.1 Papilionanthe hookeriana x Papilionanthe teres | reverse complement strand
ATTGACCCGAAAAGGTCAACTTTTAACCAAAAAAGTCAAATTAAGTCAAAATGATCAATTTCTGACACAATGACCTAAATGTCATATTTGGTGAAAATGGTCAATCCTACATCCAATGACCAACCCATTGACCCAATTTGTTAACTTTTGACTAAAAAGTCAACTTTGGCCAAAATAGTTAATCCTCGACCCAATGACCAACTTATTGACCCAATAGGTTAACTTTTGACAAAAAGTCAATTTTCCTCAAAATTATCAATTTTTAATCTACTGACCCCCTCATTAACCTAAATAGGTCAAATTTTGACCAAAAGACAACTTTGGTCAAAATTGTCAATCCTTAACCCAATGACCAACCCATTGACCCAATATGTCAACTTTGACCAAAAAGTCAATTTTGATTAAAATAGTCAATTTTTGACCTAATGACCAATTTTTGACCCAGTAAACCAATCTCTATCCAAAAAGTCAACTTTAGTCAAGATGGTTAATCTTTGACCTAATGCCCAACCCATTGACCCAATAGGACATCTTTTGACCAAAAAGTCAACATTGGTAAAAATGATCATTACTTGACACAATGACCAACCCATTGGCCTAATGGGTCAACATTTCACCAAAAAGTCAATTTCGGTCAAAATAAAAAAATTTTGAATTAATGACCAAATATTGACCCAATAAGTCGATCTGCGGCGAATAATCGACTTTAGTCAAAATGGTCAATCATTGATCCAATGACAAATCCATAGACCCAATAGGTCAACTTTTGACCAAAAAAGCCAATTTTCGTCAAAATAGTCAATTTTTGACCAAATGACCACTGATTGACCCAATATATCAACTTTTGACCAAAAAGTCAACTTTGGTCAAAATGGATAATTTTTGACCCATTGACCCAATAGGTTATCTTTTGACCAAAAAAGTCATCTTCGGTAAAAATGGTCAACTTCTTGATCTAATTACCAACACATTGGCCAAATATGTCAACTTTTGACCAAAAAGTCAACTTTGGTCAAAATGGTTAATTTCTGACCCAATGCATTGATCCTTTAATTGGGATTACATGTATATATATATATATATATATATATATATATATATATCCATACGAGGATGGCTTGATCCTTTAATGTGCCAGATTTACTTTATAATGTGTCATTGCTCCTACTTTCCAGATATAAATAGATTGCTTTGCGCTGATGATTCACTTATAAAATCTGGTTTTGTGTAATGCTCAATAGGCTTAATGTTTCAATACTTTTCTTTAATATGTATATATATATATATATATATATATATATATATATATATATATATATATATATATATTATTTTATTTAAAATTTTTTTAAATATTAAATATTTTTATAATTAAATTACATTTAAAAATAATATACTATACTTAAATATTTAAATTAAAAAAATAATATTATTAAAGATTTTATATACATATATTGTTTATATAAATATATAAATATATATTTATATTTATATATACATATATTTAGTTATTTATTTATAAATTATTTAAATATTAAATATTTTTATAATTAAATTATATTTATAAATAATACATTATACGTAAAATATTTAAAATAAAAAAATAGTATTAAATAAATTTTTATATAAATATATATATATATATATATATAAGTATATATTTACATATACCTATTTATATATTTTTATTTATAATTTATTTAATTATTAAATTTTTTTTAAATAAATTATATTTATAAATAATATACTATACTTTAAATAATTAAAATAAAAAATAATATTATATAAATTTATATATACAGATATATGAATATATATATATATATATATATATATATATATATATATATATATATTATATATATATTTATATATAAATATATTTATTTTTTTATTTATAATTTATTTAACTATTAAATATTTTTAAAATTAAATTATATTTATAAATAATATACTATACTTAAAAAACATAAAATAAAAAAATAACATTATATATATAAATATATATATATATATATATATATATATATATTTATTTATACATTTATATATATAGCTATATGTATTTTTATTTATAATTTACATAACTATTAAATATTTTTATAATTAAATTTTATTTATAAATAATAAACTATACTTAAAACATTTAAAATAATGAAATAATTTTATATAAATTTATTTGTGATATATATATATATATATATATATATATATATATATATATATATATATATATATATATATTCACAAATATATATAAATTTATTTGTAATTTATTTAACTATTGAATATTTTTATAAATAATATAATATACTTAAAATATTTAAAATTAACAAATATTATTCAATAAATATATATATATATATATATATATATATATATATATATATATATATAGTTATTTATAATTTTGTTAACAATTAAATATTTTTATAATTAAATTATATTTAAAAATAGTATACTATACCTAAAATATTTAAATTAAAAATATATATATATTATTAAAATTTTTATATACATATATATCTATAAATATCTATATATATATATATATATATATATATATATATATATATATATATATATATATACATACATAAATTTATTTATTTATCTATAATTTGTTTAACTATTAAATATTTTTATAATTAAATTATATTTATAAATAATATACTATACTAAACAAATTTAAAATAAAAAAATAATATTATATAAAATTATATATATATATATATACACACACACACACACACACACACAGATATATTTAATTGTTTATTATTTATTTAATTATTAAAATTTTTTATAATTAAATTATATTTATAAATAATATCATATACTTAAAATATTTAAAAGAAAAGAATAATATTTATAAATAATATCGATGCCCCTTTCATTCGCCCCAAGCACTTTGACTTCATGTGCTTGCCATCTCTTTCGTTGGATTCTCTTTTATTTACACACACACACATATATATATATATATATATATATATATATATATATATATATATATATATATATATATATATATATATATATATATATATATTTCGTGATTATATCTATATGTCTCTCTATATAAAAGCTTTTTTACATACACATATATATATAAATATTTATTCTTAGACTTATATAAATATATATATATACACATGTGTGTGTATAACAATATTTATATATCCGGTTTCTGTTCCTTCATGCTCGGTTGTTCCGTTTTTCTGCTATCTCGCCTTTACCTAGTTTGCTTGCTTATAAATTTTTACATATCTACTATAATTATATATTTATATATATGCATATATATTTATTTATTTATAATTTATTTAACTATTAAATATTTTAGAATTAAATTATATTTATAAACAATATATTATACTTAAAATAGTTAAAACAAAAAAATAATATTAAATATATATATATATATATATATATATATATATATATATATATAGTTATAATTTATTTAATTATTAAATTTTTTTATAATTAAATTTTATTTATAATAATATACTTTACTAAAAATATTTAAATTAAATATATATATATATATATATACACACACACACACACATAAATTTACATATATATATATTTATGTATGTATACATAAATATACCAATTCATTAACTAAATAGGTCAACTTTTGACCAAAAAGTCAACTTTGGTTAAAATGGTCAATTTTTGACCCAATGACCAACTCATTGACCCAATAGGTCTACTTTTGACCAAAAAGTCATCTTTGGTCAAAATTGTCAATTCTTGACCCGATTACCAACTCATTGACCAAATAGATCAACTTTTGACCAAAAGTGAACTTTGGTCAAAATGTTTAATATCTAACCCAATGACCACCCCGTTGACCGAATAAGTTAACTTTTGACCAAAAATTCGATTTTGGTCAAAATAAGTCAACTTTGACCAAAATGTAATATTTGATCAAAATGGCCAATTTCTGACCCAATGACCACCCTATTGACCCAAAGACCAACCCATTAACCCAATAGGTCGGTTTTTGACCAAAAAGTAAATTTTGGTCAAAATAGTTAATTTTAGATCTAATGACCAATTATTCACTCAATAAGTTAATCTCTGACCAAAAGTCAACTTTGGTCAAAATATTCAATCCTTAACCCAATGACAAACCCATTGACCCAATAGGTTAACTTTTAACCAAATAGTCAATTTTGGTCAAAATAGTCAATTTTTTATTGAATGACCACCAATTGACCGAATAAGTCAACTTTTGACCAAAAAATCAACTTGGTCAAATGATAAGTCAACTTTTGACTAAAATATGTCAACTTTTGACCAAAAATGTTAATTTTAGTCAAAATTGTCAACTTATGACATGATGACCTCCCCGTTGACCCAATGGCTCAACTTTTGACCAAAAATTTAATTTTGGTCAAAATAATTAATTTTTGACCTAATGACCAAAATAGTCAATTTTTTGAATTAATGACTAATTATTGACCGAATAAGTCAATTTCTGACCAAAATGTCAACTTTGGATAAAATGGTCAATGATTGACCCAATGACAAACCCATTGCCCAATAAGTCAAATTCTGACTAAAAAGTCAAATTTAGTCAAAATAATCAATTTTCGACCTAATGACTAACCATTAACAAAATAGGTCAACTTTTGACCAAAAAGTCAACTTTAGTCAAAATGGTCGATTTTGATCCAATGATCAACCCATTGACTAAATTGGTCAAATTTTGACTGAAAAGTCAACTTTTTAGGTCAAAATAGACATTTTTTGACATAATGACCAATTATTGATCGAATAAGTAAATCTCTGACCAAAAAGTCAACTTTGGTCATAATTATCAATCCTTGACCCAATGACAAACCCATTGACCCAACATGTCAACCTTTGAACAAAAAGATAACTTTGGTCAAAATAGTAAATCCTTAACCCAATAACTAACCCACCGACCCAATAGATCGACTTTTGTCCCAAAAGTTAATTTTGGTCAAAATAGTTAATTTTTTACATAATTGCAAATTATTGACCCGATAAGTCAACTTTTGAAAAAAAATGCCAATTTTGGTCAAAATTGGCAATTTTCGATCTAATGACTACCAGTTGACCCAAAAGGTCAACTTTTCACCAAAAATGTCAAATTGGGTCAAAATTAATTAATTCTCGACACTAATGACCAAAATGTCAACTTTGGTGAAAATGGTCAATCCTTCATCCAATGACCAATCCATTGACACAATTTGTTAACTTTTGAATAAAAAGTCAACTTTGGCCAAAATAGTGAATCCTTGTCCCAATGACCAACCTATTGACCCAATAGGTCAACTTTTGACAAAAAAGTCAATTTTGCTCAAAATTGTCAATTTTTTATCTACTGACCTCCTCATTGACCTAAATAGATCAAATTTTGAACAAAAGACAACTTTGGTCAAAATTATCAATCCTTAACCCAATGACCAACCCATCAATCTAATATGTCAACTTCGACCAAAAAGTCAATTTTGATTAAAATAGTTAATTTTTGATCTAATGACCAATTTTGACCAAGTAAACCAATCTCTATCCAAAAGTCAACTTTGATCAAGATGGTTAATCTTTGACCTAATGCCCAACCCCTTTACCAATAGGACATCTTTCGACCAAAAAGTCAACTTTGATCAAAATGATCAATGCTCGATCTAATGATCAACCCATTGGCTCTAATAGTCAACATTCGACCAAAAAGTCAATTTCGATCAAAATAAAAAATTTTTGAATTAATGACCAATTATTAACCCAATAAGTCAATCTCTGACCAAATAGTCAACTTTAGTCAAAATTGTCAATCCTTGATCCAACCCATAGACCCAATAGGTCAACTTTTGACCAAAAAGCTAATTTTCATCAAAATAGTCAATTTTTTACCAAATGACCACCCATTGACCCAATAGGTCAACTTTTGACCAAAAAGTCAACTTTGGTCAAAATGGATAATTTTTAACCCAATGACCAACTCATTGACCCAATAGGTCATCTTTCGACCAAAAAAGTCATCTTTGGTAAAAATGGTCAACTTCTTGATCCAATTACCAACACATTGGCCAAATATGTCAACTTTTGACCAAAAAGTCAACTTTGGTCAAAATGGTCAATTTCTGACACAATGACCTCCCCGTTCACCCAATGGGTTAACATTTGACCAAAAATTCAATTTTGGTCAAAATATTCAATTTTTGACCTAATGACCAATTAATGACCATATAAGTCAATCTCTGACCCAAAAATTAATTTTTGTCAAAATAATAAATCCATCACCCAATGACAAACACATTGACCCAATAGGACAACTTTTGACTAAAAAGTCAATTTTGGTCAAAATAGTCAATTTTTGACCTAATGATCACCCATTAACCCAATAAGTCAACTTTTGACCAAAAAGTCAACTTTGGTCAAAATGGTCGATTTTAACCCGATGACCTACCCGTTGACCCAATATATCAAATTTTGACCAAAAAATTTTCTACGATCAAAATGGTCAAATGTTGACCCAATTACCAACTGGTTGACCAAATAAGTCAACTTCTTACCAAAAGTCAACTTTGGTCAAAATGGTTAATTTACGACCTAATGCCACCCCGATTGACCCAATGGGTAAACTTTTGACAAAAAAATTAATTTTAGTCAAAATAATCAATTTTTGACCTAATCACCAATTTTAGACCCAATAAGTCAATATCTGAACAAAAAGTCAACTATGGTCAAAATGATCAATCCTTGACCCAATGACCAACCCATTGAGCTAATATGTCAACTTTTGACCAAAAAGTCAACTTTGGTCAAAATGATCAATTTTTGACCCAACGACCAATACATTGACCCAGTAGGTCAACGTTTGACCAAAAAATCAATTTTGATCAAAATAGTCAATTTTTGACCTAATGACCAATTATTAACCCAGTAAGCCAATCTCTGACCAAAAAGTCAACTTTGGTCAAAATGGACTATCCTTGACCCAATGACCAACCCACTGACCCAGTAGGTCAACATTTGACAAAAACTCATCTTTGGTCAAAATGGTTAATTCCTGATCCAATGACCACCCCATTGACCCAATGGGTTAACTTTTGACAAAAAAATTCAATTTTGGTCAAAATAGTCAATTTTCGACCAAATGACCAATAATTGACCCAATAAGTCAATTTCGACCAAAAAGACAACTTTGGTCAAAATGATCAATCTTTGACCCAATGACAAACCCATTAACCTAATAGGTGAACTTTTGACCAAAAAGTAAACTATAGTTAAAATGGTCAATTTCCGACCCAATGACCAACCCATTGACCCGATAAGTTAACTTTTGACCAAAAAGTCAACTTTGGTCAAAATGGTCAAACCTTGACCCAATAACCAACCCATTGACCCAATATGTTAACCTTTGACCAAAAAGTCAATTTTGGTCAAAATAGTTAAATTTTGACCTAATGACCCCCCATTAACCAAATAGGTCAACTTTTGACCAAAAAGTCAACTTTGGTCAAAATGCTCAATTTTTGACCCAATGACCAACCCGTTGGCCAAATTAGTTAAATTTTGACCAAAAAGTTAACTTTTTGGTCAAAATAGATAATTTTTTACCTAATGACCAATTATAAACCCAATAAGTAAATCTTTGACCAAAAAATCAACTTTGGTCATAATTGTCAATCCTTGACCCAATAACCAACCCACTGACCCAATAGATCGACTTTTGACCAAAAAGTCAATTTTGGTTGAAATAGTAAATTATTGATATAATTACCAATTATTGACCCATTAGGTCAACTTTTGAACAAAAAAGTCATTTTTGGTCAAAATTGTCAATTTTTGACCTAATGACCACCTCATTGACCCAAAAGGTCAACTTTTGACCAAAAGTCAAATTTGGTCAGAATGGTCAATTTCCGACACAATGACCTGAATGTCAACTTCGGTGAAAATGTTCAATCTTGCATCCAATGACCAACCAATTGACCCAATTTGTTAACTTTTGACTAAAAAGTCAACTTTGGCCAAAATGGTTAATCCTTGACCCAATGACCAATCTATTGACCCAATAGGTCAACTTTTGACCAAAAAGTCAATTTTGCTCAGAATTGTCAATTTTTGACCTACTAACCGCCTCATTGACCTAAATAAATCAAATTTTGGCCAAAAGACAACTTTGGTCAAAATAGTCTATCCTTAACCCAATGACCAACTCATTGACCCAATAGGTCAACTTTTGACCAAAAAGTCAATTTTGACTTAATGACCAATTTTTGACCCAGTAAACCAATCTCTGACCAAAAAGTCAACTTTGGTCAAGATAGTTAATCTTTGACCTAATGCCCAACCCTTTGACCTAATAGGTCATCTTTTGACCAAAAAGTCAACTTTGGTCAAAATGGTCAATCCTTGACCCAATGACCAACCCATTGGCCTAATAGGTCAACATTTGACCAAAAAGTTAATTTTTGTCAAAATAAATAATTTTTAAATTAATGACCCAATAAGTCAATCTCTGACCAAAAAGTTAACTTTGGTCAAAATGGTTAATCCTTGATCCAATGACAAACCCATCGACCATAACAGTCAACTTTTGACCAAAAAGCTAATTTTGGTCAAAATAGATAATTTTTGAATTAATGACCAATTATTGACACAATAAGATAAATTCTGACCAAAAAGTGAAATTTGGTCAAAATGGTCAATCCTTGACCCAATGACAAAACCATTGACCCAATATTTTTTATTTATAATTTATTTAATTATTAAATATTTTTATAATTAAATTATATTTATAAATAATATACTAAACTTAAAACATTTAAAATAAAAAAATAATTTTACATAAATATATATATATATATATATATATATATATATATATATATATATATATATATATATATATATATATATATTTATATATTTATATATACACATATATATTTATTTATTTATAATTTATTTAACTATTAAATATTTTTATAATTAAATTATAATTATAAATAATATACAATACTTAAAATATTTTAAAAAAATATTATTAAATAAATAAATAAATAAATATCTATATATATATATTTATCTATATTTATTTATATATATATAATTTTTGTAACTATTAAATATTTTTATAATTAAATTATATTTAAAATAATAAACCGTACTTAAAAAATTTAAAATAAAAAAATAATTTTATATAAATTTATATATAAATATAAATAAATAAATATATATATATATATATAAATATAAATAAATAAATATATATATATATATATAATATATATATATATATATATATATATATATATATATATATATATATATATATATATATATATATATATATATATATATATATATCATTTTTATAACTATTAAATAATTTTATGATTAATTTATATTTATTAATAATATATTAAACTTTAAATATTTAAAATAAAAAAATAATATTAAATAAATTTTATTATATATATAAATTTATATTTATGTACCTCTATATATATTTTTTTATTTATAACTTTTTTAATTATTAAATATTTTTATAACTAAATTATATTTATAAATAATATACTTTACTTAAAATATTTAAAATAAAAAAATAATATTAAATAAATTTTTTTATATATATAAATATATATTTATGTACCTCTATATATATTTTTTTATTTTTAATTTTCTTAATTATTAAATATTTTTATAATTAAATTATATTTATAAATAATATATTATACTTAAAATATTTAAAATAAAAAATAATATATATGTATATATATATATATATATATATATATATATATATATATATATATATATATATATATATATATATATACAGATATAAATTTATTTATTTATAATTTATTTAACAATTAAATATTTTTATGATTAAATTATATTTATATATAATATAATATACTTAAAATATTTAAAATAAAAATATAATATTACATAAATTTAAATATATATATATATATATATGTTTATATTTTTTTAATTATTAAATATTTTTATAATTAAATTATATTTATAAATAATATACTTTACTTAAAAATATTTAAAATGAAAAAATAATATTAAATAAATTTATATATATATATGTATATATATATATATATATATATATATATATATATATATATATATATATATGTATATATGTAGGTATATATATATATATATATATATATATATATATATATATATATATATATATATATATATATATTTAGTTATTTATAATTTTGTTAACTATTAATATAATATTATTAAAAATATAATATTATTAAATTAAAAATAATATACTATACGAGAAAATAATTAAATTAAAAATATAATATTATTAAAAATTATATATGCATATATATGTATATATATATAAATATATATATTTATTTTTATATATAAATATATTTATTTATTTATTTATAATTTATTTAACTATTAAATATTTTTATAATTAAATTATATTTATAAATAATATACTATACTTAAAAAATTTAAAATAAAAAAATAATATTATGTAAAATTATATATATATATATATATATATATATATATATATATATATATATATATATATATATATATATATATATATATATATAAATTTATATATTTATATATACCTATATATATTTTTATTTATAATGTACTTAACAATTAAATAATTTTATAATTTGATTACATTTATAAATAATAAACTATACTTAAAACATTTAAAATAAAAAAGATATATATATATATATATATATATATATATATATATATATATATATATATATATATATATATATATATATATATATATATTTATTTATTTATTTATAATTTATTTAACAATTAAGTATTTTTCTAATTAAATTATTTTTTTAAATAATATACTATACATAAAATATTTAAAATTAAAAAATAATATAAAATAAATTTATATATATATAAATAAATAAATATATTTATAAATATATATATATATATATATATATATATATATATAGTTATTTATAATTTTGTTAACTATTAAATATTTTCATAAATAAATTTAAATATATATATATATATATATATATATATTTATACCTATATATATTTTTAATTATAATTTATTTAATATCTAAATATTTTTATAATTAAATTATATTTATAAAAATTATACTTATACTTTAAACATTTAAAATAAATAAATATAAATATATATATATATATATATATATATATATATAACTATATATATATATAACTATATATATATATTTATTTATAATTTATTTAATTATTAAATATTTTTATAATTAAATTATATTTATAAATAAAATACTATACTTAAAACATTTAAAATAAAAAAATAATTTTACATAAATAATAAATAAATAAATATATATATATATATATATATATATATATATATATACACATATATATTTATTTATTTTTAAAGTAAATTTTGGTCAAAATAGCTAATTTTTGATCTAATGACCAATTATTCACTCAATAAGTTAATCTCTGACCAAAAGGTCAACTATGGTCAAAATATTCAATCCTTAGCCCAATGACAAACCCGTCGACCCAATAGGTCAACTTTTGACCAAATAGTCAATTTTGGTCAAATAGTCAATTTTTTACCACCAATTGACCCAATAAGTCAACTTTTGACCAAAAAGTCAACTTTAGACAAATGATAAGTCAACTTTTGACCAATAAGTTAACTTTTGACCAAAAAAGGTCAACTTTTGACCAAAATAGTTAATTTTAGTCAAGATGGTCAACTTTTAACATAATGACCTCCCCATTGAACCAATGGCTCAACTTTTGACCAAAAATTTAATTTTGGTCAAATAATTAATTTTTGACCTAATGACTAAAATAGTCAATTTTTTGAATTAATGACCAATTATTGACCCAAAAAGTCAATCTCTGACCAAAAAGTCAACTTTGGACAAAATGGTCAATGATTGACCCAATGACAAACCCATTACCCAATAAGTCAAATTTTGACCAAAAAGTCAATTTTAGTCAAAATAGTCAATTTTTGACCTAATGACCACCCATTAGCCAAATAGGTCAACTTTTGACCAAAAAGTCAACTTTGGTCAAAATGGTCAATTTTTTACCCAATGATCAACCCATTGACTAAATTGGTCAAATTTTGACTGAAAAGTTAACTTTTAGGTCAAAATGAGACAATTTTTGACCTAATAACCAATTATTGACCCAATAAGTAAATCTCTGACCAAAAAGTGAACTTTGGTCATAATTATCAATCCTTGACCCAATGAGAAACCCATTGACCCAACATGTCAACCTTTGAACAAAAAGATAACTTCGGTCAAAATGGTAAATCCTTGACCCAATAACCAACTCACCGACCCAATAAATTTACTTTTGTCAATTTATTTATTTATTTATCATTTTTTAACTATTAAATATTTTTATAATTAAATTATATTTATAAATAATATACTATACAAAAAATATTTAAAATAAAAAAATAATATTAAATAAATTTATTTATATATATAAATATATATTTATGCACCTTTATATAAATATTTTTGTTTATAATTTTTATAATTAAATTATATTTATAAATAATATACTATACTTAAAATATCTAAAATAAAAAAAATATTAAATAAATTTTTTTATATATAAATATATATTTTTGTGCCTCTCTATAGAAATTTTTATTTATAATTTTCTTAATTATTAAATATTTTTATAAATAAATTATATTTATAAATAATATACTATACTAAAAATTAATATTATATATATATATATATATATATATATATATATATATATATATATATATATATATTTGTATACAAATATAAATTTATTTATTTATACTTTTTTTAACTATGAATTATTTTTATAATTTAATTATATTTAAAAATAATATACTATACTTAAAATATTTAAAATAAAATAATAATATTATATAAATTTATATATAAATATATATATAAATATATATATATATATATATATATATATATATATATATATATATTATGATTTTTTTAAATATTAAATAATTTTATAATTAAATTATATTTATTAATAGTATATTATACTTAAAATATTTGAAATAAAAATATAATATTAAATAAATTTTTTTATATATATAAATATATATTTATGTACCTCTTTAAATGTATTTTTATTTATAATTTTTTTAATTATTAAAAATTTTTATAATTAAATTATATTTATAAATAATATGCTATACTTAAAATATTTAAAATACAAAAAATAATATTAAATAAATTTTATTATATAAATAAATATATATTTATGTACCTCTATATATATTTTTTTATTTGTAATTTTCTTAATTATTAAATATTTTTATAATTAAATTATATTTAAAAATAATATAATATACTTAAAATATTTAAAATAAAAATAATATAATATATATTTATATATATATATATATACATATAAACATATATATATTTATATATACGTGATATAAATTTATTTATTTATAATTTATTTAATTATTAAATATTTATATAATTAAATTATATTTTTAAAAAACATAATATATTTAAAATATTAAAAAAAATAATATTATATAAATATATATATATACATATACATGCATATATATATATATATATATATATATATATATATATATATATATATATATATATATATATATATATATATATATATATTAAATATATATTAATATAAATAAATTTATATTAATACATACCTATATTTATTTTTATTTACATTTTATTTAATTATTAAATACTTTTATGATTAAATTATATTTATAAATAATACACTATACTTAAAATATTCAAATTAAAAAAAATAATATTTTATATATATGTAAATTTATGTATATATATATATATATATATATATATATATATATATATATATATATATATATATATATATATATATATATATATATATATATATATATAATACCTATGTATATAAATAAATTTATATTAATATATACATATATATTTTTATTTACAATTTATATATATATATATATATATTTATTTATATAATACCTATATATATAAATAAATTTATATTAATTTATACATATATATATTTTTATTTACAATTTATTTAATTATTAAATATTTTTATGATTAAATTATATTTGTAAATAATATACTATGCTAAAAATATTTAAAACAAAAAATAAATATTAAATAAATTATATTATATTAATACCTATATATATTTTTTTAGAATTTACTTAACTATTATATAGTTTTATAATTAAATAATATTTCTAAATAATGTACTATACCTAAAATATTTAAAATAAGAAATTATATAATATAAATTTATATAAATTTATAAATATGTATATTTATATATACAAATTTATATTTATTTATTTATAATTTATTTAACTATTAAATATTTTTATAATTAAATTATATTTATAAATAATATACTATACATACAATATTTAAAATAAAAAATAATATTAAAAAATTTATACATATATATATATATATATATATATATATATATATATATATATATATATATATTTATATATAACTATATATATTTTTTTATTTATAATTTATTTAATAATTAAATATATTTATAACTAAATTATATTTATAAATAATATACTATAGTTTAAACATTTAAAATAAAAAAATAATATTAGCTATATATATATATATATATATATATATATATATATATATATATATATATATATATATATATATATATATATATATATATATATATATATATATATATATATATATATTACTATATATATGTTTTATCTATAATTTATTTAATTATTAATTATTTTTTAAATTAAATTATTTTTATAAATAATATTCTATACTTAAAATATTTAAAATAAAAAATAATATTATATATATATATATATATATATATATATATATATATACATATATATATAGCTATATTTATATTTATATATACCTCTATATATATTTATTTATAATAAATTTAATTAATAATTATTTTTATAATTAAATTATATTTATAAATAATATTTTATACTTAAAAATTTTGAAATAAAAAATAAATTTTATATAAATTTATATATATATATATATATATATATATATATATATATATATATATATATATATATATATATATATACTTTTGTTTATTTATAATTTTTTAAAATATTAAATATTTTAATAATTAAATTATATTTTAAAATAATATATTATACTTAAATTATTGAAATTAAAAAATATATATATTATTAAAATTTTTATATACATATATTTGTATATATAAATATATAAATATATATTTATATTTATATATACATATATTTATTTATTTATAATTTATTTAAATATTAAATATTTTTATAATTAAATTATATTTATAAATAATACATTATACTTAAAATATATAAAATAAAAAAAATAATATAAAATAAATTTTTATATAAATATATTTACATAAAAGTATATATTTACATATACCTATTTAGATATTTTTATTTATAATTTAATTGATTATTAAATATTTTTATAATTAAATTATATTTATGTGTAATGTACTATACTTAAATTATTTAAAATAAAAAATTAATATTATATAAATCTATATATATATATATATATTTATATAAATATTTATATATACAGATTCATATATTTTTATTTATAATTTATTTAATTATTAAATATTTTTTTAATTAAATTAAATTTGCAGATAATATACTATACTTAAAATATTTAAAATAAGAAAATAATATTAAATAAAATTATAAATATATATATCTTTATATATACCTATATTTATATTTACATATACATATATTTATTTATTTATTTATAATTTATTTAACTATTAAATATTTTTATAATTAAATTATATTTATAAATAATATACTATACTTAATAAATTTAAAATATTTATGTACCTCTATATATATGTTGTGACCCCATCGTCTTCGTTCTTTTTGCTAACAAGTTCGTCTACCTTACGGCAACGAAGTTCTCTAGGCTATTCTGTTATGTTTCCTTTGGCCTAATATGTGTTGTTTATGTTCTGTTTTTGCTATGTTTGGTTAGGGTTTACTGGTTGTTGTGTGTTATTTCTTTTTTTATCGCGTCGAGTTGTTCTTTGGAAGGAGGAACCGTTAAGGGTGCGGTACTGTGTTGTTTTGTTTAGTTATAGTTAGTGATCATCCTTCCCTCCTCTTTTTGTACCTATTTTTCCTATTTCAACACGAAAGGAGCCACGAGTAGCTCTTTCTTTAACACGAGTAGCTCTTTCCTAGTTTTAGTTATTTATAATTTTGTTAACTATTAAATATTTTTATAATTAAATTATATTTAAAAATAATATACTATAGCAAAAATATTTAAAATAAAAAAAATATTAAATAAATTTATATATGTATATATATATATAAATATATATTTTTATATACCTATATATATATATATATTTTTTATTATTTTTTAATTATTAAATATTTTTATAATTAAATTGTATTTATAAATAATATGTTATACTTAAAATATTTAAAATAAACAAATAATATATAATAAATATATATATATATAAAATAATATTATATAAATAATAAAATAAAAAATAATATTATATATATTTATATATATATAAATATATATATATATATATATATATATATATATATATATATATATATATATATATATATATATATATATATATATATATATATATACGGATATAAATTTGATTATTTAAAATTTATTTAACTATTAAATATTTTTATGATTAAATTTAATTTTTAAATAATAAACTATACTTAAAATATTTTAAATAAAAAGATAATATTAAAGTTGACTTTTTGGTCAAAAGTTGAC
Organism: Papilionanthe hookeriana x Papilionanthe teres; assembly: GCA_022702705.1. Taxonomy (NCBI): domain Eukaryota; kingdom Viridiplantae; phylum Streptophyta; class Magnoliopsida; order Asparagales; family Orchidaceae; genus Papilionanthe; species Papilionanthe hookeriana x Papilionanthe teres. The sequence continues at coordinate 75,196 of JAKZJZ010000092.1, read as the reverse complement.
CTATTGGGTTAATGTGTGGTCATTAGGTCAAAAATTAACTATTTTGACCAAAATTGACTTTTTGGTCAAAAGTTGTCCTGTTGGGTCAATGTGTTTGAGATTGGGTGAAGAATTGATTATTTTGACAAAAATTAACTTTTTGGTCAGAGATTGACTTATTTGGTCATTAATTGGTCATTAGGTCAAAAATAAACTATTAAATATTTTTATAATTAAATTATATTTATAAAAAAAATACTATACTTAAAAATTTTTAAATAAAAAATAATATTATATAAAATTATATATATATATAAATAAATAAATATATATATATATATATATATATAAATTTATATATTTATATATACCTATATATATTTTTATTTATAATTTACTAAACTATTAAATATTTTTATAATTAAATTATATTTATAAATAATAAACTATACTTAAAACAATTAAAATAAAAAAATAATTATATATATATTTATATATATATATATATTTATAATTTATTTAACAATTAAATGATTTTATAATTAAATTATATTAATAAATAATATACTATACTTAAAATATTTAAAATAATAGAATAATATTAAAAAAATTTATATGTATATATATATATATATATATATATATATATATACCTATATATATATTTTTATCTATAGTTTATTTAATTATTAATAATTTTTATAATTAAATTATATTTATAAATAATATACTATACTTAAAAAATTTAAAAAAAATATTATATATATATATATTTATATATTTATATATACCTATATATATTTTTATACTTAAATTATATTTATAACTAATTACTATACTTAAAATATTTAAAATAAAAAAATAATATTAAATAAATTTATATCTATATACATATATATATATATATATTTATACATACCTATATATATGTATTTTTATTTAAAATTTATTTAATTATTAAATATTTTTATAATTAAATTTTATTTAAAACTAATATACTATAGTTAAAATATTTAAAATAAGAAAATAATATTAAATAAATATATATATATATATATATATATATATATATATATATATATATATATATATATATATATATACCTATTTATATATTTTTATTTATAATTTTTTCATTATTAAAAATTTTTATAATTAAATTAAATTTATAAATAATATGCTATACTTATAATATTTAAAATAAAAAATAATATTATATAATTTATATATATATATATATATATATATATATATATATATATATATATATATATATATATATATATATATATATATATATATATATATATAATTATTGTGAAATGGTTGCAACCTCACCTGCACCTTCTTATATCTCCTAATCAGTCGGCGTTTATCCAAGGTAGAGGTTTCACTGATAATATCATGTCAGCTCAAGAGATGATCCACGAGATTGATAAAAAATGTAGGGGGCAATATAGTGACTAAATTGGATATCCGCAAAGCTTATGATTCTATGATTTGGTATTTTATTTTGGGTGTTCTCAGGGCTAGGGGTTTTCCTACCCCCTTTTGTTTACTTATTTCCAACTGGCTTCATTCCAATCTTTATATCATCCTTAATAATGGTGAGGTTCATGGCTACTTCAATGCGGGCCGTGGGATTAAGCAGGGCGATCCTCTTTCTCCCACTATTTTCATTATGGTTTTTTATTATTTTTCTCGTCTCTTAAATGACCTCTTCGTTAAAAGGTTGAATCTCCATTTTGCTTCTAAATCTAGCGTGTTGGTTTCCCATTTAGCTTATGCGGATGACGTCGTCCTTTTCTCTAACGCTTCCAAGGTTTCTATTAAGAAAATTTTCTAATTTTTGGAGGACTTTCAAGCTTTTTCCGGGTTACATTTCAACGCTACTAAGTGTCATTTATAGTTTGGGAACTCTATCGATGGTAGGAAATCCTCCTGGGCTACTCACTACACTGGGTTTGCTGATTCCACCCTTCCCTTAAAGTATTTGGGAGTTCATTTGCTTAAGGGTAGGATGAGACAAACTCAATTTGATAAGGTTGTTAAAAAAATTAAGAACCGCATTCTTGATTGGAAAAATAAGTTCTTATCCTTGGTGGTCGTATTACTGTCCTTAAGAGTATCCTTCAGATCCTGGTGTTGTATGGTTTAAAAGTCCAGCCCGTTAAGATTACCACTCAAAAAATTATTGAGAGATGCTTTAATAATTTCTTTGGGCAGGTATGTACTCTGGTAAAAAGTGGTGCTCTTGGAAGAAAGTATGTCAACCTACCACTGCCGGTGGTTTGAGATTCAAACAACTTCACCACATTGCTTGAGATTAATTTATTCAAACATTGGCTCAATTTTCGTAAGCATGATTCGTTATGGTCTTCCTTTGTGCATGATAAATATTTCAGGAATTGTCACCCTTCTCTCGTTGTCTGGAGGAAGGGTGATTCTAGAATGTGGAAGCGAATCTTATCTTGCAGGGATTGGGCTAAACACCTTATTTACTGGGACTTGGGCAATGGTATCATAACATTTTGGCATGATACTTGGTCTCCAGTTCATTTTATTCTCGGACCATATGCTAACGACGATCTTCTTGTGTCCGATGTTTGGCGGGATCACACTTGGAATATCCCGCTTTTGCATCAACTTGTTGGGGTCGATAATGATAGCTTTAAATCTATCATCCCTTTTGACTCCACTAAGATTGACTATCCTATAACGAAATTTGCAACAAATAGGACTATCTCAAAGACGATTTACTACCATTTACATCATTTTCAGCCAACCTCTTGGGGTAAGAGCATTTGGTCACATGCTTTAACCCCTTCGATGTCTTTTTTAGCATGGAGAATTTTTCATTAGATTTTGCCTTGCGATGATATTCTTAAGTTGAAAGGACTTTGGTTAGCTTATAGATGTTGTTCTTGTAAGATGGAGGAAGAGTCTTTACGTCACATTTTTATTACTTGTCCTTTCTCTCGTTCTATTTGGATGAAAGGGGGTCGTTAGTTTGGCACTTATGTCCGTCCGGGTGAGGATTTTAATGACTTATGAGCTTTCGATCGCCGGCCTAATCATTTTTTTACCATCTATCCCTTTATTATTTGCTGGTTTTTATGGATGGCACGAAATTCCATTCATCACAAATGCACTTTGGTTTCTTCCAATACTATTTTCTCCAACATTTGCCTATGTTAACAAGGTTTATAAGCTAAGTCATATGAAGGCTAGTTTCTTCTTGGGCATTGCACATTTTGACCATAGTGTTCATGAGACAGTTACCTCTCCGCAACTCCCTTTTTTGGTGAGATGGCGGCCGCCCAATACTGGTTGGGTTAAATTTAATGTCGATGGGAGTTGGAGACCGTCCCGTGCGGGGGTTGGTGGAGTTGCTCTAATTCAGAAAAAAATGCATGCTCTTCTTTTCTTCCCCTTGTATTGCGGACACTCCATTGCAGTCCGAAGCTCATGCCTTAATGTTGGCGGTCTCTATTGCGGTGTGTTTCAATTGGCATTGCGTTATTTTTGAGGTGGATTCGTCCAATTTATTTCTTGCTTTAACTAATAATATATCGATACCGTGGGATATTATATATTATATAAATCACATTAAATACATCATTTCTCATATCTCGGTCAGTTGGAATTTCATCTACGGGGAAGGAAATAGACCAGCTAATTGGTTGGCCAATCTCGGTTCATTAAGCGCTCGGATTTTGGTGGGTACTAACCCGCCCCGGACCTATCGATTTTGCTCAATGGAGATAACGTGGATATACCAATTCTTCAATTCTCTTGATCTTCTTATTCTTTATTTGAGCGATAATCGGTACTACCCCTTTGTTATATATACATACATAAATATTTATAGATATGAATGTATAAATTTTTTCTTAACTATATATAGATAAACATATGTCAATAAATAAATAAATAAATATATATATATATATATATATATATATATATATATATATTTATATATAAATTGCTGTTTATATATATATGAATTCTATATATACAGTTATGGTATATAAACTTATATATATTTATCTATATAATTTTTTATTCAATATATTTATATATATAGCTTTATATATATATAAATACATGCAGCAAAACTTATATCAAGCAATCTTTATAGGCCATGGTTTCTATTCCTTCGAGTTCATGTGTGATGTATTTTATTTTGCTATCTAAAGACTATGCAAACTCTTTTGTCGTTGGCCGTTTGCTGTTTGATTTCCTCCTAATTGCACAGGCTTACACACACACACACACACACACACATAAATATATATAGATATATATATATATATATATAAACCTTACATATATATACAATCCTTATATGTGTGTTTTAAGTTCGGGTTCGGTTCCATACTGCATGTACACGGAGCGCGCTCGAACCATTACATCCTCTCCAGTGTCCTGCATGGAGGAAGTTATTACTGCATACTTAGGACCTCAGCTTGGCGGCGATATACTCTCCATCACTCTTTCATTGCCTTTACTGAAATCCACAGAAAAAGGAGCGAGGAATATTTCTTCTTTGCCCAGTAGTTAGCTTGCTGGAGTTTCGTTTCTGTGCAGCCACTTTAATTTGCTTGTGATATTCATGACGTGCTACCTGCTATGTTCCTTTTGATATGAGATTAAACTTGCTGTGTTTTTTGTTATTGCTACAATGATTGCTCTTTTGTTTGGCATCGAGCTGTACCGTGGAGGTCGAACCCTTCTGAACGACAATTTAAGAGCTTCACCTCCCCCGCTCTTTTTGTAACATTTACATGATATCAACGCATAGGGAGCCATAAGACGCTCTTTCTTTTAAAAAGAATATATATATTATTTTTTATTTATAATTTATTTAATTATTAAATATTTTTTTATAATTAAATTATATTTATAAAAAATATACAGTACTTAAATTATTTAAAAAAAATAAAAATATTATATATATATATATACACACACACACACACACATATAGATTTATTTATTTATACTGTATTTAACAATTAAAAGTTTTTATAGTTAAATTATATTTATAAATAATACACAACACTTAAAATATTTAAAATAAAAAAATAATATTAAATATATATATATATATATATATATATATTTTTACTTGTAATTTATTTAATTATTAATTATTTTTATAATTAAATTATATTTAAAAATAATATACTATATTCAAAACAATTAAAATAA
>JAKZJZ010000092.1:57500-67500 GCA_022702705.1 Papilionanthe hookeriana x Papilionanthe teres | reverse complement strand
TCAACTTTTGAGCAAAAAGTCAATTTTAGTCAAAATAGTCATTTTTGACCTAATGACCACCCTTTGACCCAATAGGTCAACTTTTGAACAAAAAGTAAACTTTGGTCAAAATGGTCAATTTTTGACACAATGACCAACCCACTGAGTCAATAGATCAACTTTTTGACCAAAAAGTCATATACGGTCAAAATGGATAATTCTTGACCCAATTACCAACTCCTTGACCAAATAGGTCAACTTTTGACCAAAAAGTTAACTTTGGTTAAAATGGTCAATTTTTAACCCAATGACCAACCCATTGACCCAATAGGTATACTTTTGACCAAAAAGTCATCTTTGATCAAAATGGTCAATTCTTGACCTAATTACCAACTCATTGACCAAATAGGTCAACTTTTAACCAAAAGTCAACTTTGGTCAAAATAGTCAATATCTGACCCAATGACCACGCCGTTGAACCCAATAGGTTAACTTTTGAGCAAAAATTTAATTTTGGTTAAAATAGGTTCACTTTTGACCAAAAAGTAATCTTTGGTCAAAATGGCCAATTTTTGACCCAATGACCACACCATTGACCGAAAGACCAACCCATTGACCCAATAGGTCGGTTTTTGACCAAAAAGTAAATTTTGGTAAAAATAATTTATTTTTTATCTAATGACCAATTATTGACTCAATAAGTAATCTCTGACCAAAAAGTCAACTTTGGTCAAAATATTTAATCCTTAACCCAATGACAAACTCATTGACCCAATAGGTCAACTTTTGACTAAATAGTCAATTTTGGTCAAAATAGTCAATTTTTGACTGAATGACCACCAATTGATCCAATAAGTCAACTTTTGACAAAAAATCAACTTTGGTCGAATGATAAGTCAACTTTTGACAAATAAGTCAACTTTTGACGAAAATATGTCGACTTTTGACCAAAAAGTTAATTTTAGTCAAAATGGTCAACTTCTGACATAATGACCTCCCCGTTGACCCAATGGCTCAACTTTTGACCAAAAATTTAATTTTAGTCAAAATAATTAATTTTTTACCTTATGACCAAAATAGTCAATTTTTTGAATTAATGACCAGTTATTGACCCAATAAGTCAATCTTTGACCAAAAAGTCAACTTTGGACAAAATGGTCAATGATTGACCCAATGACAAACCCATTGCCATATAAGTCAAATTTTGACCAAAAAGTCAACTTTGGTCAAAAAGCCAACTTTCGGTCAAATATAAATTTATTTATTTATAATTTATTTAACTATTAAATATTTTTATGATTAAATTAAATTTAAAAATAATATACTATACTTCAAATATTTAAAATAAAAAAATAATATTATATAAATTTATATATATATATATATATATATATATATATATATATATATATATATATATATATTTATATACCTATATATATATTTATTTTTATTTTATTTAGTTATTAAATATTTTTATAATTAAATTATATTTATAAATAATATACTTTAATTAAAATATTTAAAATTAAAGAATAATATTTTATATATATATATATATATATATATATATATATATATATATATATATATATATATAGTTATTTATAATTTTGTTAACTATTAAATATTTTTATAATTTAATTATTTTTAAAAATAATATACTATACTTAAAATATTTAAATTTAAAAAATAATATTATTAAAATTTATATATACATATATATGTTTATATATATATAAATATATATTTATATTTATATATACATATATTTATTTATTTATTTATAATTTATCTAACTATTAAATATTTTTATAATTAAATTAAATTTAAAAATAATGTACTATACTTAAAAAATTTAAAATAAAAAAACAATATTATATAAAATTATATATATATATATATATATATATATATATTTTTATATATACACATATATATCTAATTATTTATAATTTATTTAACTATAAAAAAATTTTATAATTAAATTATATTTATAAATAATATCCTATACTTAAAATATTTAAAATAAAAGAATAAATTTAAATATATATATATATATATATATATATATATATATATATATATATATTTATACATTTATATATACCTATATATATTTTATTTATAATTTACTTAACTATTAAATATTTTTATCATTAAATTATATTTATAAATAATAAACTATACTTAAAACAATTAAAATAAAAAAAATTATTTTATATATATATATTTATTTATAATTTATTTAACAATTAAATATTTTTATAATTAAATTATTTTTATAAATAATATACTATACTTAAAGTAATTAAAATAAAAATAATATTAAATAAATTTATATTTATATATATATATATATGTATTTTTTATACCTATATATATTTTTAATTAATAATTTATTTAATTAATAAATATTCTTATAATTAATTTATATTTATAAATAATATACTATACTTAAAACATTTAAAATAAAAAAAAATTTACATAAATATAAATAAATAAATATATATATATATATATATATATATATATATATATATATATATATATATATATATATATATATGTGGAAGGAGCTACTTTTGGCTCCCTACATGTTGATTCAAAAGAGTGAAGTTACGGAAATCTCCCAATGGGAACAACCCAACCCAATACAACTCCACACCAAAGGAAAAGTAACTAACTAATTTTAAAAAAACTATCACAAAATGTGCCCAATAAAAACTTAATCCAACAAGAATTCACACCAAAACTACATTTTGATGAGACACTCCCAAAGAAGCTAAATAGCTGATTGTATATGTATGTATGTATGTGTATATATATATATATATCCAATAATTCGGCCTGCACCTCCACCAACAGCTAAAAAACCAGTCCATGCTGTGGTTTAGTAATTCTGAGATATGGAAAAGGCATTTGATCACCAGCAAGTAGAAAGGAGAGAGGGGGAGGGGGAGAGTTAGAAATCCTGCTGGTACAGGTAATCCTAGCTTCCCTAGCTAACCAGTTAGCTGGAAGATTGCCCTCTTTGTAAATGAACGTAAAATGGTAATTACAATTTCTTTTCAAGTCTGAAATTTTATCCAGCCACAGTTGGATATGCCAAGGGAGGGAGTCAGCTTCCCCCAAGGATTGAAACAGATTAGCGAATCCACCTCCACAATCGGGGAGGACCATTTAAAGTGAGCGACTACGTTGAAAGCCCGATGAACAAGCAATGACTTCAACCTCAAAGGCATCAACGACGACCGGCAGGATGCGGAAGAAAATTAAGTACTTGCCTCTACAGTTCCCGAACACACCCCCACCCCTGCCTCCTTGAGGGGAGAAGCGCCATCGGTATTTGCCTTGATATAGGGATAAATCGGGTTTGTCCACTCCACACGGGTGATGGTAGGTAGCACCCTCCTAGTAGTCGAAGGGAAAGAGCGAGAAATTAGGATAACCTTTCCAATGGATTAACTTGACAATGTAAGAGAGACTATTCCTAGCCACTCTCCTGGCATAAGGGGTAACATTATCAAAGGTGGAGTTATTCCTTCTCATCCATATAAACCAGGCAAGAATATAAGGGACATCCCCCAACTTTGCTTTCTTCCACTCAACCCAGCAAGAAGAGAGACACATCCAGGAGAGATTGACAAGATTCAGTTTAAAAAGCGTGTACTAGATAGCTCCGACACTGTTGAGAGAAAGGACATTCAAAGAAAAGATGGGTAGAGGATTCCTCATCCTTCATACACAATCTGCAGACAAGAAGGTCCCCTCAAACCTTTTAACTCGAGGAGGTCATCGGTGGGAAGGACATTATGGAGCGGCTTCCAGCAAAAAAAGGACATGGAGGGAGTTTGATATTTATTCCATATGGCATTGTCCCTAGGAGAAGCCCGCCCTCTGAACAACTTAGAATAAATTGCTTTAGATAGACTTTGTGATTTATAAGCGGCCAGTAATTCCGTCGGGTACGGAGGGGTGTAAAGGTATAGTAGCCACAAGCTTAGCTGAATACGGTTGAAGAAGAGAATTGAGCATGGGAAGAGACCATTCACCATTGCTCCAGCAGTCAGCAACTTTCAGCAGGGGGGCTTTGGTGACATTAGGAGTCTGTATATATATATATATATACACACACACGCACACATATATATTTATTTATTTATAATTTATTTAACTATTAAATATTTTTATAATTAAATTATATTTATAAATAATATACTTGTACTTAAAATATTTAAAAAAAATATTATTATATATATATATATATATATATATATATATATATCATTTTTTTAACTATTAATTAATTTAAAAATTAAATTATATTTATTAATAATTTATTATATTTAAAATATTTAAAATAAAAAAATATAATTAAATAAATTTTATAATATATATAAATATATTTATGTACCTCTATTTATATTTTTCTATTTATAATTTTTTTATTTATAATTTTTTTAATATTAAATAATGTTTGTAAATAATATATTATACTTAAAATATTTAAAATAAAAAAATAAAATTATATAAATAAATAAATATATATATATATATATAACTATATATATATTTTTATTTATAATTTATTTAATTATTAAATATTTTTATAATTAAATTATATTTATAAATTATATACTATACTTGAAACATTTAAAATAAAAAAATAATATAACATAAATATATATATATATATATATATATATATATATATATATAATTATTTATAATTTATTTAATTATTACTTATTTTTATAATTAAATTATATTTATAAATAATATACTCTACTTAGAACATTTAAATTAAAAAAATAATATTATATATATATATATATATATATATATATATATATATATATATACCTATAGTATATATACCTATAGATATATATATATATTTATTTATAATTTACTTAACTATTAAATATAAATGATCAATCCATGACCTAATGCCCAAACCATTAGCACAATAGGTCAACTTTTGAACAAAAAGTCAATTTTGGTCAAAATAGTCTATTTTTGAATTAATGACCTATTATTACCCAATAGTCAATCTCTGACAAAAAAGTCAACTTTGGTCAAAATGGCCAATCCTTGACCCAATGACAAACTCATTAACCAAATAGGTCAACTATTGACCAAAAAGTCAATTTTGGTCAAAATAGTCATTTTTTGACCTAATGACCACCCTTTGACCCAATAGGTCAACTTCTGAACAAAAAGTCAACTTTGGTCAAAATGATCAATTTTGACACAATGACTAAACCCATCGACCCAATAGATCAACTTTTTGACTAAAAAGTCATCTTCGGTCAAAATGGTCAATTCTTGACCCAATTACCAACTCATTGACCAAAAGACACTTTTGACCAAAAAGTTAACTTTGGTCAAAATTGTCAATTTTTGACCCAATGACCAACCCATTGACCCAATAGGTCTACTTTTGATCAAAAAGTTATAATTGGTCAAAATAGTCAATTCTTGACCCAATTACCAACTCATTGACCAAATAGGTCAACTTTTGACCAAAAGTCAACTTTGGTCAAAATAGTCAATATCTGACCCAATGACCACCCCGTTGACCCATAGGTTAACTTTTGACCAAAAATTCGATTTTGGTCAAAATAGTCAACTTTTGACCAAAAAGTAATCTTTGGTCAAAATGGCCAATTTCTGACCCAATGACCACCCCATTGACCCAATAGGTCAGTTTTTGATCGAAAAGTAAATTTTGGTCAAAATAGTTAATTTTTGATCTAATGACCAATTATTCACACAATAAGTTAATCTCTGACCAAAAGGTCAACTATGGTCAAAATATCAAATCCTTAGCCCAATGACAAACCCATTGACCCAATAGGTCAACTTTACCAAATTGTCAATTTTTGTCAAAAGTCAATTTTTGACTGAACGACCACCAATTGTCCCAATAAGTCAACTTTTGACCAAAAAGTCAACTTTTGTCAATTGATAAGTCAACTTTTGACCAATAAGTCAACTTTTGACCAAAATAGATCAACTTTTAACAAAAAAAGTTAATTTTAGTCAAAATGGTCAACTTCTGACATAATAACCTCCCCGTTGACCCAATGGCTCAACTTTTGACCAAAAATTTAATTTTGGTCAAAATAATTAATTTTTGTCTTAATGACCAAAATAGTCAATTTTTTGAATTAATGACCAATTATTGACCCAATAAGTCAATCTCTGACCAAAAAGTTAACTTTGGACAAAATGGTCAAAGATTGACCCAATGATAAACCCATTGCCCAATAAGCCAAATTTTGACCAAAAAGTCATTTTTGGTCAAAATAGTCAATTTTTGACCTAATGACCACCCATTGACTAAATAGGTCAACTTTTGACCAAAAAGTCAACTTTGGTCAAAATAGTCAATTTTTGGCCCAATGATCAACCCATTAACTAGATTGGTCAAATTTTGACCGAAAAGTTAACTTTTTAGGTCAAAATAGACAATTTTTGACCTAATGACCAATTATTGACCCAACAAGTAAATCTCTGACCAAAAAGTCAACTTTGGTCATAATTATCAATCCTTAACCCAATGACAAACCCATTGACCCAACATGTCAACCTTTGAACAAAAAGATAACTTTGGTCAAAATGGTAAATCCTTGACCCAATAACCAACCCACCAATCCAATAGATCGACTTTTGTGCAAAAAGTCAATTTTGGTCAAAATAGTAATTTTTTTACATAATTGCCAATTATTGACCCAATAGGTCAACTTTTGAACAAAAAAGCCAATTTTAGTCAAAATTGGCAATTTTTGACCTAATGACCACCTCATTGACCCAAAAGGTCAACTTTTGACCAAAAGTCAAATTAGGTCAAAATAGTCAATTTCTGACACAACGACCTAAATGTCAACTTTGGTGAAAATGGTCAATCCTTCATCCAATGACCAACCCATCGATCTGATTTGTTAACTTTTGACTAAAAAGTCAACTTTGGCCAAATAGTTAATCCTCGACCCAATGACCAACCTATTGACCCAATAGGTAAACTTTTGACCAAAAAGTTAATTTTGCTCAAAATTGTCAATTTTTGATCTACTAGTCGCCTCATTGACCTAAATAGGTCAAATTTTGACAAAGACAACTTTGGTCAAAATTGTCAATCCTTAACCCAATGACCAACCCATTGACCCAATATGTCAACTTTGACCAAAAAGTCAATTTTTATTAAATTATTCAATTTTTGACCTAATGACTAATTTTTTACCCAGTAAACCAATCTTGATCCAAAAAGTCAACTTTGGTCAGGATGGTTAATCTTTGACCTAATGCCCAACCCATTTACCCAATAGGACATCTTTTGACCATAAAGTCAACTTTGGTCAAAATGATCAATCCTTGACCCAATGACCAACCCATTGGCCTAATAGGTCAATATTTGACCAAAAAGTCAATTTCGGTCAAAATAAAAATTTTGAATTAATGACCGATTATTGATCCAATAAGTCGATCTTCGACCAAATAGTCAACTTTAGTCAAAATGGTCGATCCTTGATCCGATAGCGAACCCATAGGCCCAATAAGTCGACTTTTGACCAAAATCCGATTTTGGTCAGAAATAATCGATTTTCGACCGAATGATCACCGATTGACCTATAGATCAACCTTTCGACCAAAAAGTTAACTTTGGTCAAAATGGACAATTTTTCGACCCGATGGCAACTTTGGTCGATGGGTTGGTTATCGGGTCAAGGTATAACCATTTTGACCAAAGTTGACTTTTTATTCAAAAGTTAACATATTGGGTCAATGGGTTAGTCATTAGGTCGGAAATTGACCATTTTAACTAAAGTTGACTTTTTGGTCGAACGTTCACCTATCGAGTCGATGGGTTTGTCATTGTGTCAAGGATTGACCATTTTGAACAAAGTTGACTTTTTGGTCGGAGTCGGCTTCGGGTCAATTATTGGTCATTTGGTAAAAAATTGACTATTTTGACCAAAATTGAATTTTTGTCGAAAGTTAACCCATTGGTTCGATAGGGTGGTCATTGGGTTCGAGGAATTGTCCATTTTGACCAAATATGACTTTTTGTCGAAAGTTGACTCTTTGGGTCAATGGGTTAGTCATTAGGTCAAGGATAATCCATTTTGACCAAAGTTGACTTTTGGTCGAGATCAGCTTACTAGGTTAATAATTGGTCATTAGGTCGAAAAATTAACTATTTTGTCCAAAATTGATTTTTCGTCAAACATTGACTACTTTAGGTCGATGTGTTGGTCGTTGGGTTAAAAATTGATCATTTTGACCAAAGTTACCTTTTTGGTCAAAAGTTGACATATTGGGTCAATGGGTCGGTCATTGGGTCAAAGATTGATCATTTTGACCATAGTTGACTTTTTGGTCAGATATTGACTTATTGGGTCTAAAATTGGTCATTAGATCAAAAATTGATTATTTTGACCAAAATTAAATTTTTTGTCAAAAGTTTACCCATTGGGTCAAAGGGGTGGCATTGGGTCAGAAATTGACCATTTTGACCAAAGTTGACTTTTTGGTCAAAAGTTGACTTATTTGGTCAATGAGTTAGTAATTGGGTCAAGATTTGACCATTTTGATCGAAGAAAACTTTTGGTCAAAATTTGATATATTGGATCAACGGGTAGGTCATTGGGTAAAAAATTGATCATTTTGACTAAAGTTGACTTTTTGGTCAACGATTGACCTATTGGGTTAATGGGTGGTCATTAGGTCAAAATTGATTATTTTGACCAAAATTGACTTTTTGGTCAAAAGTTATCTCGTTAGGTCAATGTGTTTGTCTTTGGGTGAAGGATTGATTATTTTGATAAAAATTAACTTTTTGGTCGGAGATTGACTTATTTGGTCATTAATTGGTTATTAGGTCAAAAATTAACTATTAAATATATTTATAATTAAATTATATTTATAAATAATATACTATACTTAAAAATTTTAAAATAAAAAATAATATTATATATATATATATATATATATATATATATATATATATATATATATATATATATACACGAATATATATTTAATTATTTATAATTTATTTAACTATTAAAAATTTTTATAATTAAATTATATTTATAAATAATATCCTATACTTAAAATATTTAAAATAAAAGAATAATATTAAATAAATTTATTTATATATATATATATATACCAATGTATTTGAGGTCCAAGTTATATGGTGTAGCTAATTATTGTTGGAGGAAGGTTCCAGGTGGTTTTTTCACACTTCCAGCTTCCCCCCTCTCTGCCATTGGTTTAGGTGGCTTCCAGGCCTCTTCTTTCTTCCCTTATATATATATAACGCCTCTTCTTGCTTCCCTTTTATATATAAATATAGACACACTCACACATGTATTTTTAGCTTTTAACTTCTTTTTCTTTGAACTTGTCTTTGGAAACTTTGTTTTGCTTGGGGTCATGTTGACTAGTTCACCTTCTGGGAGGTTATATTGTTGGGTTGGATGAGCCTTGCTTATTGTTCTTGTTTTCATTAAGAGCTTATATTACAATTAATTCAAACACTTCTAGAATGGTTCCACACTTACAAATATTTGTTCTGACTTAATTTTGCTGCAATTTGGCTCCTTGAGCTGTCTCCGGTGGCTATTTTGTCTGTTTTCTTTTCAGGTCCGCTCTACGCGACTTCTTTTCCGCGCATCGCATTTACAGTACATTGCTGTGGCCCCATCGTCTTCATTCCTTTTGCTAACAAGTTTGTCTACCTTGCGGCAACGAAGTTCTGCGGATATTTTGTTATGTTTCCTTTGGCCTAATATGTGTTGTTTATGCTCTGTTTTTGCTATGTTTGGTTAGGGTTTTCTGGTTGTGTGTTTTTTCTTTTTTGCATCGCGTCGAGTTGTTCTTTGGAAGGAGGAACCGTTATGGGTGCGGTACTGTGTTGTTTTGTTTAGTTATAGTTAGGGATCCTCCTTCCCTCCTGTTTTGGTACCTGCTTTTCCTATTTCAATACGAAAGGAGCCACGAGTAGCTC